>DWKL01000463.1:0-18808 GCA_018249415.1 Phareas burnsi | reverse complement strand
ATAAGAATTGATATTAATCTATGTTTATACTAACTGATACCCTCGACTTCTTTCATGTGAACTTTAGATGTGGGAAGATTGATATTTAACCTTTCTATTTTTTTGTCTGTAAGTGTATAACTCGTCAGTTAATTTATATAAAATAAACTACTAAGTGTAGATTTAACACAACGAAAGAAGACAGCTTGCATCCTAAATCCATTTTGAAGCTTTTATCTCAAAAAATTAGAAATATTTTCGATATTATGAAATAATACCAATAGAATATTTCGCGCAAATTTAAAATTCATAATACTTAATCACTTTAAAATATCAATGTATACAGTTTTTTTAATATATATGCGTGTCAGTTTATTAAATAAAACAGTTATTAAAGTAAAGATTTACAATATTGAAAAAAAAATACGCGTAATTAACTAGGATTACTAATTTTTCTCTGATCGGAAGTGTGACGTCACGTGAGCACCGCATTCATAATTACATTCTATCAATAAGTCAGTCATCTAATTAATTGTATTTGAAAAAAATATACTAGTTAAAATAATAATTATAAGTATTAGATATCGGTCATAATAATAATCGGTAACAGTAGGTATCGATAGATTCTTTGCGTACTGACTACTGGAATATGAAAGTAAAGTAAAAAATATAAAAAACAGTTTTCAATAAGATAATCAGTAGTATCACGAATTTTATAAGAATTTGTTCTTTTGTGGATAAGAGATTTTTATTTTATTTGCCGCTCTTAACCGCGTCGCATATTTGGTCGGCAGTAAATGAACCCGGCTCATGTGCAGAGCTAAGCCGACAGTGTTGTAGATCAAGTCTTGTTTTTTATTTGTTTTAATGATTATTCGATACGATTTCGATTAATTTTTTTTTCGACACAACCATGCATCATACAAGAAATACATACAATAAGAACAGTAATGGATGTTTTCGGTAGTTTGTTTCTTCTGAAGAAATCATCATTACTTTTTTATTGTATTACACAGAAACCCTAAATAAAACCATTATAGTTGTATCTCTGCGGTTATGTTTCGTCAATATTGCCGATTAACCGTTTTAAAAATTAATCTGTACAAATAAAAATATTTAGAAAATGACACTTGTTTTAAAATCATTGATGGACTATTAGACTGTGTATCGATATATTATTTAATATATCGACACACAGTCAAAGTGCTTTGGAAAAAATAACAATATTATTGCATTTGAATTTCCTACCCTAGATAAATTTTCATAATATTCATGAATTATATATTTAACACAAATCATTAATTTGTAGATGAAACTATCGTTGTTGATATTTTTACTATTTGTTTCAATTTATTAATTAAATACAAGTTATCCCTGATACGTGGCTATTAACGTGGGCTAACTAGATGATTTGTGTGGTTATATTCTGGCACTATACATATTAATTACTTATTATTACACATTTGTAATTACGAAAAAAAAACGAGCACGAATTTATAAAATTCCTCTATATTTGACGCCAAACTCTGAACATTTGGGGAATTTAGGCACGATAGTTTCGAGCTCGGGCGAACAAACATACACCAACCCCGCGCTCCGTGCCGCCCGCTGAGACAACTAGAAACGCGTGCCGTTCCGATAAATGCAACAACTGCCGAGCGATCGTAAACAAACGACGATATGTACCTCAAGGAAAGTAGCATGGAGCTAAACGGAGGGTCTTTATTGGTTAGCGTCAAGTTAGTCAGAAGCGAGGTGAGGAGTCGTCTCGACACGTACCTGCACGTCGAAGGGCTGGTGGTGCTGCGCGGAGTCGGGCGCGGGGGGCACCACGGACGCGCCGTTGACGAGGCCGGCGCCCGCCGCCACGCCGCCGCTGCCGCCGCCCACGCCCGCTACGCCCGCCACGCCGGCCACGCCGCCCGCGTACTGCACGAACGCACAATATTAAGCCACCTCCGCAAACTTTGGGCACTAGTCAAATCGACAGATATTTTTCTTATGTAACAGAAGGAAACGTGCATTCAGCTCACTGTATCCTGAACGGTTATACATCATATAGGATTGAAGGTTTATTTGAATTTTGTAATATTTACAAAATTTTATTTAATTTAATATTAATCGTAACAGTCATATGAATATGCCCGCGATTTAGTATCGGGATTTCGGGCGAAACGATCGCCGCCGCCTTTCCTGGCGCGTATTCTGTACTTATTATATATCACGCTTTAATCCATATGCAAATTACTCAAGTAATGTTTTGGACATTTAAAAGGCCTTTATAAAATTACAGACATTTAACAAAAATACTATAGACAAATTTATCATCAAAATATGCCGGATTATCTGATTTAATAATGTGTTTGTTTATTAATCTGTAATGTATAAACCAAGTATACCCAGAACCGCTACAAAGTCGCGTTCCGTTCCGGCAATATATTAAAAGAAAATATTGGTAAACAAAACTGGTTAATGTCCCCATAGGCCCATACAAATTAAATATATTTCATTTCAAATATTTAATAGGTAGAACTGTTCGTGATTCGACTTCGTCGGCACCGCTGCTGCACATATAGCAGCAGTGTTTGTATTAGCGCTGCTGTGTACTGATGAATGATGTGGGCTAGGGACTGCACGTCCTTTGAATTCAATAGAGAATTTGAATTTATCCTTAAAGTGTACAAATACCAAATGAATTTCTTCAATTACATTTCTTACCTGTTGAGTGTTTGCGAAGCTGTTGTTGTCAAACTGAGGGTGCTGTTCCATTTGCAAAACGAGTTCGATGTGTTGATTCATGGAGTCGTTTAGAGTCATTCCTACAAGAAAAAAAAATCAAGTTAATGTTATTATACAAATTATATTAAAATCAATATTATCGATTTCATATTATAAGATGATACATACCAGGATGTATCTGAGTGTGTTGCGGATGTGGCAATCCCTGCAAAGGAGCTACTCCCAACATACCTGGATGGTGCTGAAAGGCAGAACAACCAGACTGCATGTTAAAATACTAGCAATCTACTTAAACAACTGACAAAGAAGGTGAACAGAACAATTTTTGTTGTGACCAGTTATACTTGCACTTCTATAGTACCAATATATCGTATTAATCTTGCAATAAAATCTTGGCCAAAAGTGTAAACAAATTCCTACCTCACGATCTTTAGTTATCAGAATACATTTGTACGGTCCAACACCGTACATATAATTATAATTTGTCAGCGATTTGGGTACAGCGCATGGTCGTCCAAAGCGGTTTTACCTTAGATTTACTTACATTATCTGGCATATATATATATAGCAGCAAATCGTGCATGGTCCTTCGAGCCGAATAATATACGATTTGCTTAGGACGACCACGCGCGGTACCCAAATTGCTAACAAATAATAACTACATTTATGGTGTTGGACCGTACAACATTATTCTTTTCTATGAAGTTAAAAGGAAAAGATACATTTCTATCAGTCAAGCATAAACTATATATAACTCAAATCACGGTATACTTGACATTTTTGTTAAAAAATGTAATGTTTTATTTTTAACTAACTAAAATCGTACTATATACATTTATATGTTATGTTAAAAACTATTGGAAAAAAATGGTTAAATTTAGAAAGCTATATTTAAAAAAATATATTTGTGCTTATATTTTCTACCAAATTAGTAGTTATTTTGATCAAGAAACAATCTGGAAAGACAATTTGTGAGTTACATCATGTCTGTAGATTTAGTCCATAAATGAGTTTGTTCATCTAGGCGTTGGTTACATTTATAAAATACTGTAAACATTTTCCCTTATTTCAGGGTATCTTATAATTACGCTAAACAAACGAACGTTTTAGAATGCAATTTTTACAAAAATTGCTATTTTGACATTTACAATACTTGAAATATATGTAGACTATGGTGGACCTGCGTAGAAACCCCACGAATTTACATTGCAGCATAGTGAAGTGTAATGTCATTTTATTTATTTAATTGAGCCACCGTCATTCGCTACACTATAATATGATAGTCATGGACTTCCTAAATTTCTGGACACAAATACAGTTTATGAACACAGATGAGGGAAGAATGAGGTGGTACCTGTGGGTGCTGCGGATGCTGAGGGTGCTGCGGGTGCGGCGCGTGCGGGCCGTGCGGCAGGTGCGGCAGGTGATGCAACGGCGCGGGCGCGGGTGCGGCCAGCGCGTGCGGCGGCAGCAGCGGGAAGGCCGCCGCGTCGCCGTTGCGCACCGCGCCGCCCACCTCCTCCTCCGCCGGCGACGGCTGTCGCGAGCCCGGCGTGCGGCTGCAACGGGACGTATACCTGTATATCCGATCCGTTTGATAGGTGGTAGGACTTAGGTTCGACTTAGGAGGTACGATCGCTGTCTTTACAATTCATCATGACGTTAATTATTGTGTTTCAGTTGGAGAGGTTTTGTTGTGGACACTTACAAGTGAGGCGACCATCTTAATACACTGGAGTAGTGATGAATCTGTATTCAAACTCAGATATAGCTTCAGTCCTGTTTGAGGTTCGATGTAGGTGTCCATGGGCTGCAGTAACCACTAAACATCAGGTTCCCTGTACGTTCGTCTGCTACTTTTACATATTTAAAGTTTGTTTTCTTTTATAAACCTGAGGTAACAAACATGCAGTCCACTAGTTGTCAAGTGGTCGCTGCCCCTGCCAGACATCTGAAATTAACCCCAAATGAGATCGGTGTCCTACATGAGGTCGGCCACAGACACAAGTACTAGGGACGATGGTACCGCCGCCGCTGCCAAACCACGAAGGGTTCTATCACTTTTAATTAAACTAATCTTCAAAGTCCATCGACAGTTCATCAACTGGTGTCGTATTAATTTATACATTTAATACTATACTGATTTCATCTTACAATTTTTTTTATTTACAATAGTACAGTACTCTAATCTACATTGTTTATATGCCTAATACAAACCGTGTGGTTCGGCATTAGACATTACGCTTTATATTGTTAGTGATACCACACTGTTAAAGATCATTGTATTTCTGTATCAAGTCATGAACATAGATATTCATAATCCACTCTGACTCATTTCTTTGTGGCCAGCAAAGTAGGAACAACCTAGACAAAAGATAACCCCTGAAGTTATTCGAGCGTGCTCTTCCCGGCAGTCTAATTATCGGACTCGGTCGCTTACTACTCCAAACCGCATAAGTTAAGAAAACCAGTTTCATGTGCTGGTCATGTACTCATTCGAGTTACTGTATATAAGTTTGTTCACACATAATTAAAAAACTAACTCTCATATTAATAAAATCAATGTGACGTATATAATTAAATATATTATAATAAAGCCATATCTCAAAACACTTAAAAGATACGTCACTCTTTTGTCACACGTCGCTAAAATGGTTATAAATTATCTGCGGAAATCTGTTTACCCGGTGAATCACAAAATTTTATAACAACGTGATAAAAGATTACGTCGAAGCGCGCAGGTGAGGTAGGACGGGGTGCGGTGGAGCGGGGCGCGATGCGGCGCCGGCGCAGGGCGCGGGCGAGTGGCATTGACAGAGGCCATGATCGCCGAGCGCGGTTATTGCCCGCGCGACCCGCCCGCTAGTCGCACGCCAGCCGATTTAACACTCCCCATTCGGCGACCTTCACGACGCTCTCTCGAAGCGCACATTTAATAATTTGCAAGCCGCTCGTAAAACACTAGAACCGGACGTCGCATCTCATTTCCAAATCACAATCGATCGATCCAATTAAAAGAGCTAATGATTGGATTTCCTCGCAGCAAAAAACATAAGAAATCGCACTATTTACCGACTACGAAAATTAGACAGCCAGCAGACTCGTAAATCTTATTCTACTGCACTTTAATTCTACTTGTCCGAAGACGATGTTATGGCTTAATCGTCAATAAAAATGAAAAGTCACAACAATTTAATGTTATAAAAATATACACGATTTTACCAAACATAGGATAAATTTATTTAATTAGCAACATAAAACATACAAAAACATATATTCTTACTTGAATGCCTTATCATCTTCTTGGCCGTTGTGGAGACCGTTGGGCAAAGAGCCATGGTCATGAAGTTCCTTTTCAAACGGCGAGGCGGACTTTTCATCGGGTCTCTCCTCCAAAACCATGCCTCGCAGGCCCGCCACTACGCCAGGCACTTTCTCGCCTGCGCCACCTGTAGCAACACCACCTACTTCTATTTAACAACGTGAAAATCGTTAAAACGTTAATTAGCGCTTTTATTCTATGCAACGCATGACTCAAGGTTGGATTGGAAAGCGAAATCGCAAATATAAATTCTTTTCATGTTTATATATTCTCAAAAAGTATATAAGCTAAAAATAATAATTAAATAGAATCATTTAAAAAAAAAAGCAACAATCAAATGCTTGTTCAAAATAATACTATTAACTTACAAATATAAGCAAGGTTACATTAATCAGTATAATATATTCTATTATATATTCAATTAGAAAATATATAAAAGACACCAAACTAATATGAGTTTGAGAATAAAGGGTAAGTTACCAGTAGGAGATCCACCTAATACATATTCGACCATCTTCACCCCAAGGCCAGCTGTGTCTCGGGGCGACAGGATGCTTCCGGCGTCTCCGCCGGGGAAAGCTACGCCGCGACGGGTGCTCATCATGGGCACACCGACATTGTGTTCAACTGCTAACGCAGGATAATACATTAATATGTGAACACACAAACCTATCAGAGTGATGATTGATATATTGATGCAACTACAGTTAATTTAATTGGAGACCATGACGTACTGGACAAATATGAACAGTAACTGAGAAATGATTTCACTCTAAAAAAAAGGCACTATCAGAAAACGAATATAATAAAATATTTTGTAAACAATATCACTCGTAAGCCCCCCCTGAACACGCAATCAGAAAAGATACATTGAAAACTGAACTGCAAATTAGTTCCATTTTATTTTATTACAAAATTGTTGTAGTTGTAGTGATTTACCTTGAGCGGACCAAGTGGGGTCGCGCCACATTTCAGGGTTGAGTTGCAACGGCGGCAGATGTGGCGGACCCTTGCTATCGCCGCCAGCGCCAGGTCCCTTGTCCCATAGTTTTTTAGCAGCAGGTGCGATCTAAATGGGAAAAGCATAACGTGGTTAATTCCACATGTACAATAGAATAGTTGCATTTTAATCTACGCCTATTCGAAATATAGATGTTTAAGAGTGTTAAGACAAAAGTAATTGCAATATCAAGTATTGTATCGCAAAAAAAAAACGATAAATAATGCTATACATAATATAAATTCAGTTACTGACAACCAGGAAAGGAAATAAAGCATGTTTTTATCTAACATAATAACAGTTCTAATGGTAGTCCCATGATTATTGGTATGGAAGATGGTGCAAAAAACCCATTCCCAGGAACAAAATTTTAGAGTAACTGTCTAATCAACATTAAAGTTTTCCATCAATCCACTTATATTACAAAAGCAATATATTTGTTGTTAAAACAACAAAACAATTCCTATGTTATGTTATCACCATTTCAAAATATGTATGTAACAGAAAATTTTTAAAAATATTTTACATCAGGACAGTTCAATATTAAATAACAGAATATTGTATGTGGCTATGGTTAATGAAAAGTTTTAACAGTTTCTAATAACACACAAATTCTTGAGTTTTTCTCATAAAATAAACTGGAAATCGCCATTTGCATTGGTGCCTAACTAAATAATTAATGTTTGAAAAATGTAAAAATTTCCGAAAATTATGATAGTTTCTAATAAATTTGCTATATTATGTTCATTTTAATATATTTCATAGCCCAGAAACATAACTAAATTTAAATTAAGTTACAATTAGTTGTAACTTAATTTAAATTTACATGTTTATGATATAGAATAATTAATGTTGTAAGCACATTTGAACCATATGTTTATAATGGTATGTTTATAATAGTATTTAAATTGTTAATCTTTTGTTATTACACATCTTCTGTTGCATATCTATCAAGATCCCAACAATGACTGTGCTGCTAAATAAGCTGATAATGTCTACGTTGTATGTTTTCTTCTGAAAATATTTTTTTTCGAGAATTTAGTACTAGACTATATATCTATTTGTTCCAAAAAGTTACTGTCAAAAAAAAACATAAATCATACAAATTCTGAATCTATATGTATGATTTTATTACCCATTATCCTATTTATTATTTATTTATATATTACAAAATCAAATGATACAACTTTTGCAAATTTTAAATACATTCCATGCAATTTAAATGAATATTTGTGTTAATATCTGTAAATGTCATCGACAATATGAATTCTATTATTCTCTATATAAAATCTAAATCATAACATATTTTAACATTATAATTATGATACAATATTAATTTATATCCGTTTATATGTCCACATTATCCTCTTTTATATTTAAAATAATGAACCAATTGGAATAAAATGAAATAATGTTGTCTTGTTGCATACAAACAGTTTAACATCAACAACATATGCAATCATAACAGTCAATAGCTGAAATCAAGCAGTCAACATGCATATTTTAATTAAAGCTATAATTTACAAAACATTAAATTATTTGAAAGAATTTAGACTTAACCATATTTTAAAAAATATGTATATCAATTACGTGACTAAGCTGCCCTGGATTTTTTTTTTTACATGGAAACAGGAAAGAAGGCAAGTGACTGCTGCCGCCTATGGACATCTGTAATCAACTCTAAATAGAATTAATGCCCTATATGAAATTTGCCACAGGCGATTACGTTGGAACTCTACATATGTGTCTTTCCCTCAGCAGTCTTCAAACCAGAATATAGCAGCATTATCTCACTCCTGTTATATGCTGTAAAAATTGTTCAGGAGACGAACCACAAAGAGTTCTGGCCACCTGATGTTAAGTTGTGTCTGCAACCCAATGGACACTCACATCTAACTTCGAACAAAACTTAAGTTCCGTTTGAGTTCATATGTAGTATATACATAAGTACTGTACTGACCACCAAATACATATAACACTGAAATCCCATTTTATTAAAGTGAATCTAAATATAAAGGGGGAATACGTAAAAAATTGTCTAATTGGATGGGTCCTATAAGCTAATTACCATCCATACCATTCACACCTTGACAAATGACTAATGCCCGTATTTATAAAGAAGTAATTACTTGTTGCTTTGTACTTTCTTGATAAAATCATCACTTGATTCTTAAGTACAAAAATCTTATTTTATAGTCAGGTGATGTATGTTACTAACTAAAGAGAGAGTACTTAAATAAGAGTCAGCATTTGAAGGTTGTTTCTTCCTGTTAAAACTTGGGTACAGTTTTGTTGTTGTTTTGTTTTAAGACGAGGTGCATTTGACATCTAGATTATTTTACTTCAGTATACAGTGTGTGTGTGATACTACATAAATTTCAATTCACCTTTTAATTCTTATCAGATTGTGTAAGGAAAACTAAATTCAATTATTAATATGCCTTTTTATTGTTTAAATGTCTCTCAACAAAATAATATTGTTGACCGAAACAAAACGTTTGATATAACCCAACCAAAAGTGGATGATTCTTTTAACATACGAAATAGTTACTGACACATGATATTATAAATTCTTATCTAATCCCTTATATTTGACGGCAGCATTTGTATTTTCTTGTCATGTCACACTTTTCATAACAAAATACAAAAGTAATCTTTGACATTACTGAACTCGGCAACTTCAATCTCGAGTAATATATTATTATGGATATCATAAGAGCTAAAGCTGTTTCAATGGCTTCTATTGAACTTAATTAAATTGAATTAAAATGAACCCCCAAATATGTACACAAACTAATGCAAAATAATTGTTTCAAGCATATTCTCAATGCTTAAGTAAAGGAAATGGTGACTATTGCTTGGGTGGGAATTCTAACTTTAGACAATGCGAACTTTAAGCAATTACTGAACTATAAAGTAAAAATTGTTACTTAAGTAGAGATTTTTAATTAAGCACTCACTATTACTGCTTTACAAATACGGGCGTAAATTTCATTATCATTCATAATAATAACAAATCTGCTCTGAATTTGAATATTCCTTAAACATAAAGAATTACAGGAAAGCCCATTTCAAGCGGTAACATAAACAAAATGTTTAACCAGTAAGAATAATATCTTCTGTTGTAGATGTTCTAATGAACATGAACCAATAATTTAGTTTGCAGCAAAGTAAACCTAACCTTTACAGGAATAATATTATGATTGGTATTATACTGAAGTATACTTTAGATTTTATGCATAAAACATAACATCAGATGAATAGGCTTATTTACATTATGAATTCAGGATATAAATAGACACATTATGTTAAAAATATATACAAAACGTGCTTCCCGTTAACGTTTAGACGACTCCTTCGACTCATCAACCTACGACTATAGAAGATAGGTAACATGATCTGGCATAACTGGTGACAATTGCGATAATATTTCGAAATGAAACATTGTGTATTTACAAGTATCACTTTGGATATTGTTGTTGTTGCGTTTCAGTAAAAAGCTAGCGACCGGTGGATGAAATAATTACTAACCAGAAATGGCGGACGCCGGTGACAAGTAAACAAAACAAAAACGGACCTGTTGCATTGAAAAAAGGCGATTTTCGACACTTCATGACTTAAAACAACTTTAGAGTGTAATACTCTACAATATGAACTTCATAAACTCACCATGTCGGGGCCCATATCCTTAACATTAGGTTCGAAAAAAAAGCCACTCAAAGGTTTCATGCGTACAATCTACCTAAAGCTCGGTCATGTACTTCGGAAGCTTATCGCAAGAAATGTTATATTACACATTGAACACTTATTTCCATACGTTATTTACAGTACACACAACAAAAACACGGCACATTTCTTACACTAAAGCGTTTATTAGCAACGAAATAAAACTGGAAAGATCTAAACTCAAAAAGTACAATGTTGACTTGTTTCGAACAAAGGACGTACGCCGATCACAGCGCCTGCGTTAAATTTCCCCTATACACGGGAGCGTCGCGCTGTAGAAGTTTTACAGTAATATTTATAGATGGCGTGCTACACAATATTTAAAAATGATAGATCGTAACCGTCGTAACTGCATTTTCCGCGTCATTATATTATTTTACATAAGTTTTTTTAGCACTTTGATGAATTAATAGTGTATTATGAAATATTTTATAATTTTAAGGTTATAACGGAAGGTTCTACCAAAAAAGAAGATATAAAATATCTAGAACCGATTACATTATGCTCTTAACGATTGAGCTAATGTAAAAATGTCGTCCAGTAGCAGAACATCAGCCGCAATACTTTGAACATTTATGTAATATTATCAAAAATAAATCCAACGAGTATATTATACGATATTAACACAATGTTTTGTGATTAAATGTTATGCAGTAAATAAATATGAAGTAAAAAAAATATTAATACGACATAAAAAAAAAGGTTTATGTGTCAATTCTGCGATAAAGCAGTTTATAAACTTTAGAAAAAATCGAACTGAATTCAAATCGTGCGTTGAGACAAACTTGAGTGACATATATCTACAAAAAAATATGGAAAATATTAACTACTTAATATTTCAGCTTATCGACTAGCTACCTGCCCCAGCTTCAAACGAGTATCATTAATTAGCTATAGCAAGATGACCGCTGGACTTAAGTTTTAGCACATCAGGTTTTACAATAAATGTGTGTTTAAATTAAATAGTTAAAATGAGCAATATATTTATTTATATGATAAAGGTGAATACTGTCAGTAAATCCTTCGTAAATAAAACATTATTTTAGATCAAATTTTAAAATAAAAAATATGGCTATTGTGAGTTGACCTTAAAAAATAGATATACGCTATCGCAGACTTTTAAGTACTTTTTAATGGAACATTAATTATTGATGATTTACAAAACCAAATATGATTACTATTCAAATGATTAAGCATAAAATATATGTAAAAATTAAGTGGAAGTGAATAACGAAATAATAATAATAATATGGCGATATTTCTTTTGAAATCTTACCATTGTTAATATTGTGTTCACTTTAGAATCAAATAGTACCCAACTAAGCAGTTGTACCCTTTTAATATCTCTACAAAAAAAAATGTGTCCCATTAAACTTACGTATCTTCGTGATTTTCAATATTGTGAACATAATCATTTTTAATGAGAAAAGTTAAAATTTAATGAAGGTAAATAAATGGAAAACTCACTTTTATTTTTTGTCAATTCTTTCTTTGAATGATACGCAAGGAAAACTCATTGGCACTGCTGCTTTAATCTGAATGTTTTCTTAGTTCTTGTCGCTTGTAATTTTAAAAAAATTGAATTTTTCGTTTTGTGGTATGGTCCGACCTAGATCTCGGTGTTGGTCTCGCTTTGATTCTCGGCTATAAGGCTATAAGAATCTTGACGATTCTCATGAGACCCATACCTGAGACTAAGAAATTTATATTTATTGGATCTACCAAGAACGTAACATTATATTAACTCCTGTATAATATGCTTGTTGATGATCAATTCTTATTATAACTTGGCGATTCTCATGAGACCCATACCTGAGACTAAGAAATTTATATTTATTGGATCTACCAAGAACGTAACATTATATTAACTCCTGTATAATATGCTTGTTGATGATCAATTCTTATTATAAAATAGAAAACCCGGAGCGTTAAATGGATATAGACATTTGGAAACAAGATATGGTAGTACAGTAGATATTGGTCGTCATAAAAAGTCCTACATTAAAGTCAACAATACAAAGTTTTTATGTTTTGTGTGTTTCTGCAACTAATTTTATGTTTTAAAAAAAAATAAGTTGATCTTTTCATAGATATACTCGATATCTGTTTCAAATGAATCCGTATTACTCCGTATTCAAATTACATGTCTCTAGAATTCACAAACTCAAAAATAATATTTTGTCCTAAAGAGTATAGCGTCAACACTATCCGGCTTAAATAGATATTACAAATTTTCGTGGACTTAAAGCATACATGTAATATAATTTTCATTCCTAAAAGTGAAAATTAGGAAATTGATGTTTTTAGTACATATTCCAGATATTAGTCAATATTTTGTTGTTTTTTAGCCTCTTGGCCAAGATAAACCAGATACGGTCGAGCCTTACCGAGAATGCAGTCCATCTGAATTTAAGGGGTCACTGTTGCTTACACCCGATCTACGTTGTCAAAGTGAAATTAATAAAGGCGGGAATAAATACAACGGTTCTTGCACAAGGGTATAATACCAGTTCCTTACATGTGCTAGCTACTATCGATTTGAATATGCTAAACGCAAAGCTGGAAAGCAAATATATGCACAGCGTTTCATGGTTGAAATACAATACATGCCAGGGCCTCAGGACTTGCGTGAGCAAAAGCTACCAAGAGGTATACTCGTTGCAAGAGCAACAGGCACTTGTTACATGAATGACACGAAGCAAATTGGATGCAATTTTACTTTAATAGGTGGTAGGACTGAAGTCCGTCCGGGGAAGTACCACCGCCGCCCTGACAATCCACCGTAAATAAATCTTTGTGTTTCGGTTGGAGAGGTGCGATTGTCGAACACACTTACAGCGAGACAACCATCTTAGTTCTCAGGAGTAGTGATGCGTCTACGTACCTCAGACAGAACTTCAGTTTTGTTTGAAGTTAGATATGAGTGTCCATGAGCTGCAGTGACCATTTAACATCATGTGGCCAGCTCGCTCGTTTGCTACTCTTCAAACATAAAGAAAAAAAAGTGTCTTTATCATACAAGATATTTCTCAATTTTAATCGTCTGTGTACTTCTCCTTAATGACTATAGGCAAGGACAGTGATATAATCGAATAGTGGCTAGTCAACTTGCCTGGCAAGTGGATTCGAAAGCTCTATTTAAATTTAGAAGATAGTTAGGTTCAGAACCAGAAATCAGAAGGTATAACGTACAAATAAATGCAGAAATGTAGCCGCTGTTGTTTAAATGAAAACAAGAAAAATGCTTCTTCAACTGAGGCTTTCGACTTATATACGTACATGTTATTTCAAAAAAATACGTATAATATATTAACTCGGTAATAAATAGACGCCGGGTCAAATACTAAATTTAAGAAATAAATATTTGAAGGAATATTTTATATATGTCAACGATATGAGGTTGCTTAGCAACGTACTGTTTGTTACCATCTGATATGCCACATTAGATATGTATGTCATAGCATAGTTATTATCAACTCAATTTGTGGACCAATGTAACATGTTAAATTATTATGAACAGTTTGACTAGTTAAAAAAAATTTAAACCCTTTTTATTACATCGTAATTTTTTCCTAATTTTATTATGCGAAAGAATATTATTGACGTTTTGTCTGACGGCCAAAGCACGGGATTTACTCCGTGATTGACGCTCATTTTGTTTTGTTGCTCTTTTAGCTCAGACATCTAATCATAGAGCAGACGTAGTAGATAGGTCAAAAGTAGAATATCAAATTTTTTAGACCTTGATAGATATCTGATTGTATTTTATCTTTATTATATAAGTGCTTGACACTTTTTGAAAAAATGTGCAATATTGTCCAAAAAATATATATATAATGTATATTTGCTAACTTTATCACGGATATAATAATCATATAACGTTCTTTATGACTATAACTAAAACTTTTTATACGATATCAATATAAATTTAGTGAGATTGCGAAAAATTTCATTCAATGTGTTCAATTTTAGTTAAGCAATATCTATCAAAAGTTGACTTCACAATGAACAGATTACTTATGGCTGTTTTTAACATTGAATCCGAAATAGACACTTTACTATGAAATGCCTATACCATCTAACATAAATTGATATTCTTCAGGTTTTAGGCCCATGTTGGAAAGCATTGAACTGAAAGACTTTTATCCCTTTGTAATTACATGAAGTAAATACTTATTGATAGAATGTTTTAAAATTGACAAGACAGGACAAATACTTTTTCTGTATTTTGTTCCATTTTTATATATATCTGCAATAAGTTATCAGACAATAATCCAATATGTTTTTATAATGTTTGAAGAGAAGAGTGACTTGATTTCTGCTCATACACATAGGGTCTTTTTAAAAGTTTTTGATCACATTGGTCTCTTTGATCTTTAATCTCGAGGCAAAAGATTTTGGGTGATTCATGAGATCAGCAATGTGCCACTTCTAATATGGTTAAATTTCAGAGGGCACGGAAATCTTGTATTTCATATTTTTCAACAAACTTTGACAATATGTAGTCTTAAACTTGTAAAAAGCATGTTGATTTTGTTGACCGTTTCCCACTTTTGGAACACATATGTTAAATGGATTTCAGAGCGATACTACAAATAAGATGTCCATTGAAATAATTGTCCATTTCATCAATATCAATCATCACCATCAATATAAACTCCAAAAATTGTGGTTTATTTGGTCTCTTATCTTTTTTCTGTAAGACTTCCACACAAGATGAATGTTCTCAAGGAACACAAGGTATTATACACATTCAGATTAATGCTGCATGCTTGTTTGCTATTTACATTACATAAAAGAGAACCATAATTTCATTGTAAACATAATTGATTACACTAATTGAATAAAAATTTGTGAATTTAAAAAATATATAATTCAAGCAAATTCCTATTTTCTAGCTATATTCTAATCCAGTTTACCTTTAATTACATAATAATATGTACATTGATTGGATTGTTTATACATAATAACACACCTATCAACTTTGTTCTAATAATAATCTAGTATAATAATCTTATTCTTAGTTTCTTTACAAATATCACAGATTCATAACAGAAAGAATTAAAAATTGGTGCAAGCACTTGTGCAATTTGAATTTTCTCAAGATGTGACACAATTTTTTTATTGGAATTGAAAATTTGCATCACTGTTTCTAAATTTCGAGATGCAAACACATATGGGTTTTAAGATTATAAACAAAGACAAACTTAGGTTAAAGAGGAGATATATACATTTTAAGTCAATAGTAAAAATTTACTTTGATATATATGATATATTTTATTACATATTTCATGTTTTGGAAGCAGAACAAACAAACTAACTCTTGCATTCATCAGAATATTACATTTAACATTGAGCATGTCAACTTCTTTACAGATTATTTGATTACTGGTGTTAGCTAGATAAAATACTGCAGTCCAATTGATATGGGAATACTATAGGATAAGTGCTATTCGATGTGCCAAACTTCCTCTTTCTCATGCGAGGTGCTTGAAGAGGCCATTAGTAAATGAATGAGATGCGTATTATGTATAGTACCAAATCATACATATGATTACTAGTTATTAATATACAATACTAACTACATATACTTTAACAGTTTAATAAATACAGTATTAAAAAGGTTAATTAGACCAATACAATTTAACAAGAGGTGCATACCATTTGTGAATACACCATATGAACAAGAGTGGTGTTTCTCAATTACTTATATTATTTACATACTTCACGAAATTACTTTTACACAATGAGGAAAACAAATGCCTC
The DNA here is from genome assembly GCA_018249415.1 of Phareas burnsi. NCBI lineage: Eukaryota > Metazoa > Arthropoda > Insecta > Lepidoptera > Hesperiidae > Phareas > Phareas burnsi. Next base: position 2,276 of record DWKL01000463.1, on the reverse strand, counting down.
AACGTAAATGTTAACATTCCACTATATAATAAGTATAAAATACACTAATAACAATAAATTAAAAGATTACTAATGATAACTTGCATAAATAATGAAAAGTATGACCTTACCTGATTACGAACCGCAGGAACTGGTGTAAGTCCTAATTGACTTTGTCCTTGTTGCAAAAATTGATTGGTGCCTGGAGCAAGCATACCAGCCTGGCTCAGATATAAAAGATGTTCATGGTTTTTTCCAATTCCATTCATAGCTTGCATTGGATTACCTGGGTGTTGGTGCATATCATATAAGCCTTGTTGACCCAATTGGGGGGCATTTTGCATACCCTGTAGAGGCGGTAGCATCATAGCACTATTCTGTATGGTTAAATTGTTGCCAAGAGTATGATTCTGCAGTGGTGTTAATTGAGTATGTACCATATTGGTAGTTAGATGTGCAGGGTGGCTTCCAATAACTGATGAATTTATAGCCAATGTGCCAACAGAGGATGCTATTGACTGATTAATGTATTGTTGCTGATTTGTTTGAGAATTTTTCATCTGAGCTGAACTTTGCTGATGCATATTATTTATCGAGATTGTTGTAGGATTTTTCCATTTATCCTGGTTCTGAAAACAAATAATATCAACTTTATTAAAAATTCAATATAACCTAAAATAAGAAGTAATAAAATATTGTATGAAGATATGTTTAATATGAGGTTTATATACTTGAAGGATGCAACTCATTTAAAGGTCAAAAATAACAAGAAATAAACTTATTCCCAGACATCTGAATTATAATACTTATATATCTTTTTGTACAGTTTGTATCTTACAATAATATCCATAGACAACCAAAAATAAAATGAACAATTCCTTATTTTTGTTCTTCATGTATTCTACAATTATATACCAATGTTTGGTTACAATAAGGAGAGAAAATGATTTAATATGTTAAATACAACTAAACTTAAACATTACATTAACTAAAAGTTGGAGAAAAACACTTCCACATATTAATTCAAAAGTAAGGTTATGTACCTCAATGATTCTAATGTATGTGTGTATACAATGTGTATCAACATTGTAATAAATAAACAGCTGATAATGTTATGTGTGTAAACAAACCTCGACAATGCCGTCGTCACCGACCGCCCAGCGTTGTTTGTGTGCTAGAGAAGGCAAGTCTGACTCCTGGGGGTCTCGCTGAAACACATAGTGTACGGCGACATCGTCCTGGGCTCGAGCCTGAGAGGCACGCGCGCCCTGCAATCCTCCTTCGGCCGCGTCTTCCTCGGCCCCCGCCCCCGGCCACTTCATCGGACTCCCGTGAGGCTCGAGCATTCAGTTTGGCTATACTTCCAACCTTCGTAAATGTAAACACGAGTACTCTCGCTATCTTTGCTTTACAAGTATATACAGTAGTATCTCTGATACTATTCAAGTTAATTCAACTATTTTACATCATCTACACTCCACCCGGCGAGCAGATCTTGGTATTCAATCCTTTTAAAGACTATAATAGTCCTTTTGTCTTTGTAATGACAGCTACTAGTTTAACGCGATGACAGCCGCTATATGGAATCAAAATATTGCAATAAACTGCAACGGTCGGTTTCACAGATCGAAACAAAGAAGATATTATCAATACTGATGAATAAAGGTTAAATTTCTATATGAATATTAAATTTAAGTAGTATATATTAGATAAACGTACTAACTCTTGAATTTTTCAATTTTGTCGGCGTCCTATAATGTAAAACCAAAAACACTCAAAATAATACACTATTCACACAATTTCTAAACAAAACGACCACAAATATAATTACTATATGTACACAGGACTATTTACAATGTACAATTTTTACAGAAAACCCGGGTTATGCCATTGGATACCGTCGATACTTTTCGATTTAGAAAAGACTACAAACATCCTTCATTGCCTGTCCGCCATAGTCGGTCAGGCAGATGCTATGCGCGCGCAACGCGCAAAGCTATAATATAAACATAAATAAATACAATTCATAACGTTCCTTCACACGGTACCTTGGCTTTAATAATTTTAAGTTTTATTTAAATAATAATCCATAGTAAGCATAATAAAATTATAAATCCTAAAAACGAACCCAATATTCGTTATAATACACATGGAAAACTTTTATAAAGTCAAGAACAATATACAAATTAAATAATTGCTTAATTCTTTCTCTTAAATATATAAATATACGAAACAACTGAATAAGCAAAACTAATAAAATAGTAAGATACTGATTTTTATAAAACAAATTCTCTTAA
>DWKL01000462.1:0-18833 GCA_018249415.1 Phareas burnsi | reverse complement strand
GAGTAGTGACGCATCCATATACAACCTCAAACGGAACTTCGGTTTTGTTTGAGGTTGGATGTGGGTGTCCATGGGCTTCGGTGACCACTTACCATCAGGTGGCCTGCATGCTCGTTTGCTACTTTACAAACATAAAAAAACCACTACCAATCAAATCAAACAATGTGTGCGAAGTAATTAATACATGCAAAATCTTGCATACTTGAAATAGAATAGTGAATATCTACAGTGGTACATAAAATACAATTTTCATTCAAAAACATTTATTTAAGGGAGAGTAATACAGAAAAGAAATACCTTGTTTTAAAACGTAGCTATTTTATGTTTTTAATTGAATTAAATTATGTTTAAGTTTAAGACGTGAAAAAAACCACAAAATCAATTAAGCACGAAAAATTATTTTAACTCTAGTTCGTTTTGAAATGAAATCATTCGATGTTCGTAGTTAAGGAATTTCACATTTCATAATATTTTACAACTTTATGTATATTTATGATATCAGGTAGTCAGATCCACATGTCTGACGTATCTTCGGCCTCAGCGACGGGCTTCTTCGATCCTTTCACGATGCAGTGGGCAGGGTGGGCGATGGCCATATTCGGAATACCAATGGCCGCGTTGCCAACCGTCGTCGACACTGTCGGGGATCACTTCACCCACACTTCGACGGAGATTTGGGGCCATCCTATACCCATACGGAGTTGTGTAAGTGGATCAAAACGCCTTAAAAACGTTTTCTACGCGCATAGCCCCACATAAGGATTCCCAGTGTCATGTTTGTCATGGATACTTACAAGACAAGTTGACAAACACCCAGACCCAGAATAGAAATTAAAATTCGTCATTTAGAAGTCTGCCTATCGGGAATCGAACCCGGAACTGTATGCAATTTTGAATGGCGCAGGCCACGCAGAAGAGACGTCAAATTCATCATCAACCCATTACTGTCCTACTGCCGGACACGGATCACCTCCGAGGACGAGAAAGGTTAGGCCATTGCCCACCACGCTGGATAAGTGCGGATCGGCAAACTTCACACACCTTGGAGAATTTCACAAAGGACTCAGATATATTGCTTTCTTCACGATGTTTTCTTTCACAGTTAAAGCGATAATTAATTTCTAATACGCACATATCTTCGAAAAATCAGAGGTGCGTGCGTGGTCCCAACACCGGCCACTCAGCTTGAGAGGCCGGAATCTTAACCACTAGGCTATCACTGCTCTTCACATGATCTATACACGAATAAAGCTATCATGCTTTACACGGGAAAAAATAAACATTTGCTTCCAGATAGCAGATCAAACGGCTTCCATGTGGGGGTCGTGTTGCTTCGACGTGGGCGACGTGAAGTTAACTATGGGTACCGGAACCTTCTTCAACATCAACACCGGCCGGTCGCCGCACGCCAGCGTCTCCGGCCTCTATCCCGTGGTGGGCTGGAGACTGGGCGACGAACTGGTGTTCTCGGCAGAAGGCGCTAACAATGACACTGCGACCATAATTAAATGGTCACAGAATTTAGGTAATTAATTGTGTTGAGCACATAAACGGAGCAGTTAGTGGACTGTAAATTAGTGGTGGATTAATAAACACTGAAGAAACTTCACTGAATTTAATTGTAGCGAAGTCACAAAAATTACACGTTCAGCTTTACAAGACGCTCGTGACAGAGACAGTCGGTGTTGCTAGTCTTAAAGAGTAAAAATATACATGTTATATTTTATGTTGGCAACAAATTGTAGAGACGATAATAGGTAAATCTAGTTCATCCGGGTACCATCGTCGCTGTCATAATCCGCCGTGAAGCAACTCTTGTGTTGCGGTTGGAGAGGTGTCCGTGCTGGGTACACTTACAGCGAGGCGACTATCTTAGTCCGCGGCAGTAGTAACGCATCTACGTACGTCAGATAGGACTTCAGTCCCGTTCGAGGCGCCAACATCTGGTACCCATGGGCCACAGTGACCACGTAACACCTTGTGGGCTGCGTGCTCGTTTCCTATTCTCACATAAAAAGGATTATACGGCGATAGTTATTAAGAAATATTACAATGTATGGTCTCTGTAACGTGGTGTGCTGTGAACTGGTGTTCTCGGCTCAAGAATTAACAATGACTGTGACCATGGGAAGTTGTGGGGAGGTAGCTGACAAGGGATATACTAATATGTCTTGTCTATATTCTGTGAAGTTATACTGAGTGGACGATGAACTGGTATTCTCGGCTGGACGAGTTAATAATAATTTTTATTTATGTCAAAAAAGTAGCAAACAAGCATACGTGCCACCTGTTGTTAGTTGGTCACTGCTGCCCATGGACACCCCCATCTAACTTCAAATAAGAGTGAAGATCGTAGGTCGTACGTAGATGTTTTTTTATATTATGTAACGAGTACTCACGATTTGCGGTTTTTGAACAAACCGAATTTTGAATTCAAAAACCGCAAATCGTGAGTACTCGTTACATAATATAAAAAATGTATAATTTCCGCGATAATATTAGCTTAAAATCGTACGTAGATGTGTTACTTCTCCCGAGGACAAGGCGATCGCCTCGCTACCTAACAAACACACCTCTTAAACCGAAACGCAAGTTTCACGGCTGCTTCTGATAGAATGCTAAAATTCTCTTCTTAAAAGTGTGTAAAGTATCAACGTGGTGCACTTGGCTTAAATTTATCGCTTAAATCCGTCTCATTATGAAAGTGGACTTGAGTTCATCAGTTTCAGAATAAAGAATATGACGATAATAATTTTCAGGTTTATTTGAGAGGCCCGAGGACACTGCTGAGATAGCCATGTCTGTTCCCGATTCGGACGGCGTTTTCTTCATACCAGCGTTTAGTGGTTTAGGGGTGAGTTATTTTATTAGATATGGAACGTAAGGTTTTGAGCCAATCTTATCGTGGAATTTATACATTTAATTGTGTAACGGGTACTCAAGATATTCGGTTTTTAATTGGTTTTACGCTCAAACGTGGAATCCAGTGTTTAGTTTATGAAAATTGCAAATAGTGTAAAGTTCGGTGTGTAAAGATATAGTTAGTGTGGTATACATAATTTCAATTGCAGTAGTAAATATGACATTTCATTAGTAAAAATGACATTTCTATAGTAAATATGACATTTCAATAGTAAATATGACATTTCAATAGTAAATATACCATTTCAATAGTAATTATGACATTGTTTTTGTTAGTAGCACGGAGTTCTTACTTTTAACGTTAGTATTGGCAATGATCGAAGACCCGTGTGTCGTAGCAGTAATCTTATAGGACACGCGGATGGTTCTGGGTTTGATTTCCGACCAGGCAGACGTCTAAATGAGGAGTTTAGATTTCTAATCTGGTTCTGGGTGTTTTGAACTTGTCTTTGTACGTGTTTATGGCATCCCCAACTGGAATCCTAATGATGGTTATGGGTTTAGAAAGCGTTAATTGTATTAAATGTTTAAAGAAAAATGTAATCATAACACCAAATTTATCTAAGCTATAAAAAATTTAATCTTGCTGGAAATATATGGTAATGTTTCATTGTCACGAATTTTTTGTTTATTTGGACATATAATTGCTAATTTGCGTAAAATATGATTGCAAAAACTTTTGTTATGAAAACATTGCTATTATAATCTCATCATTCTGTTTGTTCAGGCTGGCTCAGTTCATATCGCTGGCTTCATAATTTTTGAGTAATACAGATTAAATTATACACAGAATATTTCGCTAAGTAATTTAATTGAGAGATATAAATATTATTTTACATAGACAATTAAGTATTATTCTATATTATAAAATAAAAAATATAATCTTATTTTACATTTATTTTTAACGTTATTATGTTGAGCAGTGGTAGGCTAATGGTTCCGGCTTCTCATCCGGAGTCCGGGATTCGAATTCTGCGTACATGCTAGGTAGGTGATAGAAGTATCGTTCGACGGGGGAGGTACCACTGCCCTCACAATGAGTAGTGAAGCAAGTTTTCTGGTTCGGTTGGAGAGGTGCGGTTGTCGGGCCCACTTACAGCGAGGCGACCATCTTAGTCCTCAGGAGTAGTAACGCATCTTCGTACCACCTTAGTTAGGATTTCAGTACTGTTTAAAGTTAGTTGTGGGTGTCAATGGGCTACAGTGACCACTTAATAACCAGTAGACTGCTTGCTCCTTTGATACTTTTCAAACAAAAAAAAACACATCTAATTTTTGAGTTGTGTATATTAGAAATTGATTATGACTTGCTTGAACGGTGAAGGGAAACATGGTGAGGAAACTTACACATTTGAGAGTTCTCTGTGAAGGGTGTAAAGTCTACCAATCCGCACTTCCTCAGCGTGCTGTATTGTGGTTTAATTCTTCTCGTTCTGAGAGTGGACCCATGGCCAGCAGTGGGACAGTAATGGGTCGATGATGGTGGTCATGTTATTATATTTTATTTTGATAATATTTATAATATTCTGCATCATAGCACTTAGAACCATTTATCCTATGTTCAGTTCTGATAAATCAGATAAAAATTTAATTTCATTGATAATTAATTTAGTAAATGGATACAATGTAATGAATGTATAATATTCTTAGAAATAAAAAATTGGAAGCAGGAATATAATTTATTCTGAAATATAAATTAAACAAATAAAATGGAAATTATTAAAATAATCATTAAATTGGACTAAAATAAAATTAGGAGTTATTTTACGTGATTTAAACTATTCACGACTAATGGAGAAACTGGCGGGAAAAATTGAAGTGGATCGCTCGTCGCCCCACTCATGTAGACGTTATAGCTGTTGTCTATGGATGATTTTTTAATTTTTCTAAGAATATAATAAATAATTGCAAATAAATAATCAACATTAAAAATAGGAATATGTTCTAAACAAAAGAGTTATGAATTACAATATGAATTGAAGACATCAAGTAATCTATTATGTTACATATTTTAATATTTTTATTATATTAAACGGATAAAGGTAAGAAGTGCTATAGCACGCATTCTTTTATGTTACTATCAATATCAATTCCATTAAAATACAAAAGCCATTGTTATAAAAATTATGATAGTATATTTTTATTACTCACGATTTGCGGTTTTTGAATTGCCTATATTTTATATATTATAGTATAGATTCTTGTAAATTACCCATTATCTCAGAATAGTAGATTGGTAATATGGTGGCTTCATCACCTGATATCTTCGATTATTTCAATTATTTTCAATTATTTTCCAGCCACCGTATAACGACTGCACGGCGGCATCCGGCTTCGTCGGTATGAAGCCGTCGACAAGCAAGGCGCACTTGGTCCGCGCCGTGCTCGAGTCGCTAGCCTTCCGCACTGCGCAGCTGTACTCTTGCGTGCGCAGCGAGACTACGCACACATTTCATACTATCAGGTACTATCAGGTGGAGTTTTATGTGAGAGTAGCAAACGAGTGTACAGGACACCTAATGGTAAGTGGTCACTGCGGCCCGTGGAGCCCCATATCTAACTTCAAACAGGTTCGAAGTCCTATCTGAGGTCGTACGTCGATGCGTCACTACTCCCGAGGGCATAGGTGGCCTCGCTATAAGTGTGCCCGGTTATCGCAACTCCCCAAACGAAACAAAAATCTGTTTCACGACGGATTATGACGACGGTGGCGGTACTTCGGAGAACGGACTATAGTTCTACCTTCTATAAAAATCTAAAACCAAATCAACGTCGGGCGCGGCCGGCAGTTGGTTGACTAGTGACCAAATAAGAATTAGTTCATGGCAGATTATGAGGGCGGCGTTGGCGCTTCCTCGGTGGAACTGCAGTTCTACGAACTGGAAATCGTCATCGACCCATTAATGTCTTACTGCTGGGCACAGGTCTCCTCTCAGAATGGAAAGTGTTAGGCCATAGTCCACCACGTTGGCCAAGTGCGGATTGGTAGATTTCACACACCTTCAAGAACTTCACCAAGAACTCTCAGATGTGTATAGGTTTCCTCACGATGTTTTCCTTCACCGTTAAAGCAAGTGATAATTAATTTCAACTACGCACTAAACTTCGCAAAATTACAGGTGCATGCGGAGTTCGAACCCCGGCCACCCAGTTTGATAGGCCGAAATCTTAACCACTAGGCTATCGCTGCTCTTAACTGAACTGGAAATATTTGGTGGTAATTGTATATTTTCAACCTGCAGGTTAGACGGCGGGGTGTCCAACAACGACTTCATAATGCAGCTAATAGCGGACCTCACGGGGCTTCGCGTGGAGCGACCAGTGCAAGTAGAAATGTCTTCTTTGGGCTGCGCTCACATTGTGGGCTTGCATTTGGGTAAGTGGCCACTTACAGCAGTGACAGCCCGGTGGCAAAATTCCGGCCTCATGCTGTGAGTTCGAGGTTTGAATCCCGCACGTACCTCGGAGATTCGAAATTTATATGCATATTAGAAATTAATTATCACTTGTTATAATGGTGAAGGAAAACATCGTGAGGAAACCTACATGCCTGTGTTTTCTGTAAAATTCTTGAAGGTGTGGGAAGTCTACAGATCCGCAATTGGCTAGCGGCCTATGGCCTAGCCCTTCTCATTCGGAAAGCAGACCTGTGCCTATCAGAGGGACAGGAATGGGTTGATGATGATGATGAAGTGAATTTTTTACATTTGAAAATATTGTTTTTATTTATTATTTATTTACACGTTTTAAAAGCCTGGTTTACGAATAACGGACTGAATACCTTGGTGCATTCTCTATCTCTTATGTATAAAATTGTCGTATTATATGTATAATATATGATAATAATGATGACGAGATAATAATTTGAATTGATTTGTTTAAATACACTGTATTACATAGAAATATAAAACATTAAAAGGCAAACGTATCGGTCATCATCTTGTATGTACTTTTATTTTTTCTCATTATAAAATCTAAAATTACTGTAATATTTTATGAATGTTTTAGTATTTTTTTTATTTTTAAAGAGTAGTAAACGAGTGTGCTGGCTACGTAATGTTAGTGGTCACTGCAATCCATGGCCCCCCACATCTAACCTCAAACAAAACTGACATTCTATCAGAAGCCGTACGTAGATGCGTCACTACTTCTGAGAATTAAGATGGTCGTCTCGTTGTGTGCCCGGCAACCGCACCTCTCCAACCGTAACGCAAAAACTGCTTCATGGCGGATCATGAGGGAGGCGGTGGTACTTTATTTGGAGGTGGACGAACCATAGTTCTACCAGCTGTTAATTGAACTTATTTAATTCCAGGCATGTTTAAATCGAAGGAAGAACTCAAGGCGTTACGCAGAATAGGCAGCGTGTTCACGCCGCGGGCGCACGTCAAGAAGGCGTACGACACGACGGTCGCGCGCTGGGAGGACGCCGTGCGGCGCATGTGCGGGTGGTACGGCGACAGCCGCCAGGCCGCGCACACCGTGGCCGACTCCAGCTGCTCCACCCCGCAGAACAGCTTCAAGGTGGCCAACGACCGGAGCAACGGGCGGATATCCAAATAGCGCTGGCTTTTCTACCTGCTGGCACTGTTCTTCGCGTGTCTGTCTGCATGCAGGTGATACAGGGCCGGCGTCGTCGGGCTCGCCCGCGTGCTCGCGTGGCGTGCTTGAGACGGACGCTGGGACGGTTCCACGTACGGTGATTTGGAGTTAGTATTTCATATGATAATATTATGGTAATTGTAAATAATTATATATTAAAGTTTAATTGGCGAGCAGTAGAGTAGCGGTTCGGCGGGTTTCCTATTGGAATGTAGCAAATCTCTCTATACTTATCGATTCGAAATCGGTTTGATCGACCGCGTCTCGTCGTAAATGCCAATACGATACAAATTAAGTGACATGAAATTATTTGTTGTACAATTATGTTAATTCATAATTAGAGACATAGTCCGAATAGTAATATTTAACATATTTGAAGGTGGTAAATCTCTTCATAGTTCGACTCTGGAGGCATTGCCGTTTCACCTATGTTGCCCTTCAGCAGTACAAATGTTGTTGAATTTTATTTTGAGGGTGTTGTAAGAGAGAGAGACTCGAGGCGTTCCAACTTAGTCCTCAGGAGTAGCAAGGCATTTATGATCGCCTGCAGATAGGAGTTAAATCCTATTTGATGGCGATTACAAATGGTCTTGGACGGTAGTGACCTCTCACTGAAGGTAAAGATGGACTTCACATTTGTTTGTTATTTATATGCTATTAAAATATATTTGTTTATATTTAGTCGGTGTGAGGAATGGTTATGGGCTATAGAGATTTAAGAAATATATTATCAACAAACTATATGACGTCATGTACACTGTATGCCGTATATTTGATTCATTTTTGACCGATCAAGCCGATTCCGCTTCGTTGTATATGAGGTTATCCTATGGCTGGTAGAATTAATTTAAAAAATATTGAAAGTTTGTTAGCTACACTCGGGGGTGTATTTAGATACATCTCATAATAATAACGATATTGACTGGTGTAATCCTGGAGAATTTTAACGCTCAAATACTGATATTGTAAAATGTAAGTAGTTTTCTATGGCCTAGATATAATTAGAAATGTATGTATAAATATTTAATACGGTGCCTCGATTGATTGACGAATGCATTGTGTAGACGAGAAGTAACAGAATCAATTTTAAATAATTGTTAATATAAAATTTTCTTGTAATGAAAGCCTTCATAATATGTAAACGTTATTACGTATTTAATCTGGATCTACTACTGTTATCATAGATCTACTGATACTATCAGGAATATCATAAGCATTGTGTAAAATTTTATAATTGTATCATAAATTTTCCTATCACGACATATTTGTTTTTCAGCGTCACGTAAAAATAATAAACATACTTTTGCACGTTTACATTTTCACATCTTGAAAGTATAATTTAGAAAATTTGTACGGTCGTAGATAGTTTTAGATAGATCACAACAGTTTTTGACATCTGAATCATTCGACTATAGCACGTTTTTCTCGACTTTGTTTGAAAGCTATTGTAAATGGTGCATTCGCAATAATGAAAGAAAATTTACTATTGAGAAACTATGACACAAACGAGTATACTATTTACTACAACTTACGCTATTTTATATTATCATGATAAAGATATACAAGATACTATCTATGAACTGTAGAAAAATATTAAAAGTGAAGAAAAATGGACTCTAAGTACTATGACATTTAGAGTCCGTTTTTCTCTCTAAGAAAAGTCAAGTCAGATTTACAATTTCAAAATAACTGATTCACAGTTAAATTTATACGGAATACATCTGCCATTGACTAAAAGTATTAAAATTTTTTAACCAACTCTATGTAAAATGTGTGACCTTTGTTAGCCACCCACTAAACAGTGGGTGCGGCCCCCATTGCCTATGTTTTCACATTAAGTTATAATATTTTATTTAATATTATGCATAAATGTTAGCATTCACCGGGAGGTAGTTCAGCTTTTTGGAAACAAGGCTAGGGAAAAAGGGAACCCTCGAGACCCGAATAAACCCCACCCTTTTACCCGTCTCCGTGGTACTCGAGATCCGAATATTCGCCACATTAAATCTTTCTCCATGTTCCTCGAGATTCGAGTAATCCCTTTCTCCCTTTGTGGTCCCCGAGACCCGAATTATTCCCACACTTTCTCTCCTCCCGCTGGTCTTCGAGACCCGAATAAATTCCATACTTTTACCCCTCCCAGTGATGCATGCTATCGTAGGGTAGAGAGAGTAGGAAGTCCTCCTCGTGTCCGCCAGATCTCTCTGTCATTGCCTATTTGTTCGAGTATTAGTTGAGAATTTCTAAAGATTGGTACAAAGTTTTATTATTTAAATTGTGTTTTTGTAATTATAATATATTGTAAACTGTGAATTATTCCACACTATCTATGTACAAATCTCAATCATGTTTGAATGACAACTTAATTATTTTCTGAATTGACAAATAATTATGAATGACTTTGTTTGGGGTGATATTCAAAAGACAATGGAAACTTTTCTGCATTTAACATTCCGTTTACTAAAGTTCATATAGTTAATTGAATGATAATACAAGTAGGAAGCTCATTGACTCTTATTAAAATTATTTTGTGTTTCGTTGGCCGGACTAATGTTGAGATTTAAGAGAGATACATATGTATCAGAGTCTCTGAAACGACTTAACTATTAAAGGGTACTTTGAGTGGGTACTAGGTAGAGTATTTTGATGGCATGAGCAACATTGGCATATTGTTCTATATAATTCTAATAACACTTGTTTAGTCATGACTGAGACATTTAGTTTTATATAATTATCATCCACCTCTTACCTCTTACTCATCTTACTGCTTGGTAAGACTTTCGGACTGAGAAGGGTTAAGGGTGAACCATACTGATGAAGCGTGGATTGGCGAGCTTTGCACTGCTGATAATATTTTGGAGCATACTCAAGCGTCTAATGCAATCAATAATCAAGCATCTAAAATTCCTCGCGATCTTTTCGTCAAGAGGACAAGTAATAATTAATTTCGAATATGCACAGTAAATAAAAAAAACTGAGGCGTGCCTTTCATTGTCATTAGATTTCATTAAATATATTAAAACCTTTAAATTTAGATGAACATGTATATATTTCAACTGGTAGTGTAATGGTCTAATATAGGTTGTGAATTGAAATAGTTATCCTCATGTATATAATTTTATACGTCCGTATTATTAAAATATCAAAAAATATTTAATCGTCCATTGTGTAAGGTGTGATCAAATGAAAACATTAGTGCATTTTGTAAAATAAAATAAAATTAAATACATCATCCTTTACCACATTCTACGACCTGTTACATTTTAAAGAAATTAAATCATTTATTGTGAAAATTTAAAAATATAATATCTCTACTTACCCTATTCTACGGCCTTTTATGCTTTAATGAAATGAAATTATTTATTGTAAAAATTAATTAATTACAACATAACTTGAGGTCTTGTCGTTATGGCAATAATTATTTGTGTATATTTTTTTCGTGTCCGCAGCGGTTATTCACTATAGCTATTTAGAGAATATATTACCCGTTTAAATGTTCACCTTAAAATAATTTGTTTGGTGGAACATTCACATTAATTTATATTTCCGAGACATAAAAGTTTAGGTGTTTTAAAAAATGAGAAAATGGATGGAAATTTTAGTGTTTCTAGTCCAGACATTCGTCTGTATATTTAAATGATAGATTTTCTTGATAAAATTCCAAAACTGACAAACACATCGCACAGTTTAAACCTAATCCTATGGGTCTGGAAGCATGAAATGTTGCAGAGCAGTACCTTATATAACTTAGGTGAATGCTAAGAAAGCATTTTTGATAATTCATACCCTAATGGAAATAAATAGTAGATGAAAGATTACATGGAAGTTCATCAATTTTTAAGTTGGCATTACAGTGTATGGTGTGTAGATTTCGGCTTATAAATAAAAGGCAGTTTTATAAGCTTTTTAAAAATTCACCCTCCGAAAGGGGAATAAATAATAGAGACGTGGAGCCGCCATATGCGCGGCGGGATTTCCGATCGGGCAGGCGCCTAGCAATTAAGTAATTACGTCATTGTACGTTACGTGCTGCGGTACTATAACTCAACCTTATACGCAAATAGTTTGAGATGGTCCATACTTTCGTCGTGATTGACAAGTGGAACATTCCTAACATTTTTTCCCAAGTTTAAAAGAATCAACATTACAACACAATTATATTTTATTCAATTTATGTCCGTATTTATAAAGAAGTAATTATTTGTTGCTTTGTATTTTCTCGATAAAGTCGTTATTGATTTGATTTGATTGCTCAGGTGGCGATTCGAACTATTGACAGCGCTAACATCAAGCTGTTACTGAACTATAAAATAAAAATGGTTCCTTAAGTAGTGACTTAAGTTTTTACTTCTTTATAAATATGAGTATTAGAAGGAGATGGTTAGTACATAAGTTAAATGTTTTGTATTACTAAAGTTTTTAGCCGTTATTCTTGCCCCTTAATGGTTTATTCCATTACTAAAATTCTAAAGGGTCTGTTAAGTTCATAAAAACTTGTATTCCTTGTAAATCACCCAAGATTTGAGCGAGATACAATCAATTAGTAAAATTCTAATAGGTCTGTTAAATTGGTAAAATCTTGTATTGTTTGTAAATCACCCAAGATTTGAACGAGATACAATCAGTTAGTAAAATTCTGAACGGTCTCTTAAATTGAGAAAATTTTGTATTGTTTGTAAATCACCCAAGATTTGGGCGAGATACAATCAGTTAGTAAAATTCTAAAGGGTCTCTTAAATTGAGAAAATTTTGAATTGTTTGTAAAGCACCCAAGATTTGAGCGAGATACAATTAATTAGTAAAATTCTAAAGGGTCTGTTAAATTGGTAAAATCTTGTATTTTTTATAAATCACCCAAAATTTGAGCGAGATCAGATAATTGGTGTTGCTGATGCATGGATTTGAGATATTAGTATATTTCAGTTCAGTTCAACAATAACTTTTCTGTGATTGAGTAAAATGACATTATATTTATTTCTATGTGTATAGCTTTTAAACAATATTCATAATCCTAGAATATCACTGCCCTTTTGCAATAATTTAATCCTTTTCTTGTCAAATCATTCTTATTTTTTATGTGATTTTCCATATACCTTCATCTTTGTATGGATTACACATCGAAGTATGTAAATCATAAATATATACTGGATAACTGTAGGTACTAAGATTATTAGCAATAAGGATAATGGTTATGTAACTTGAATTTGATCACATAAAATGCTTTTGATGTTGATGATGAAAGTTATTGAGAGTGAAGATATATATTTATTTTTTTTACTTTTTGGTGTATTGTGTTATTCAAATAATTTATTTTGTTTTATAAAATGTTTACTCTAAATTGTGCAATAATATTTGTATGTATAATTATTACATTACTTATACATTCCGAAGACTGTTCAGTATTCTTGCCTGCAACCCATTTTGGTGGTAGAACTGCAGTTCGTCCGAGGAGGTACCACCGCCACTCAAATTCCGCTGTAAAGCTATTCTTGCTAGCCATACTTATAGCGAGACCACGGTTAGCCCTCAGGAGCAGTAACGCTTCTACGTTAGACCTCAATTAGGACTTCAGTCCTGTGTAAGGTTAAATTAGGTGTCTATGAGCCGCAATGGCCATGTAACATCAGGTGGCTTGCACGCTCGGTTGGTGCTCTTTTCACATAAACTCTTTAGACATAAATGTGCATGGATGGCTGTAAAACCCTTCGTGGTTCAACTTCTCACGACACGACTGCCATGCGGATGTCTGCTTTGTAAAGGCGGCGTTATATATCTGGTTAAACTATGTTCTGGTTTGAAGAAAATGGCAAGACTAACCTTGGGATGCAGTTGTGTTTGTATCCTTCCTGAAGCCTTACCAACCTAGTATGGTTTAAAAATAAAATGCTTTCTACACTCATAGCCCGACAGTAGGATACCCTGTGTCATGGGTGCCAGGGGTACATACAATGGCAAGTACAACAAACACCAGAATCCAGAACAGACATAGATTTGTGGTTTAGATGTCTGCTTGGCCGGAAATCAAACCCTGAGTTCTCTGCGTCATCACGGGAACCACTGCACCATGCGGTTATTCATTTGGGTTATCATTGTAGCCTTTAGCTACCTACGTAGTTGACCTTAAGTAGCAATGCGTTTGTGGAAGACGGCAAGGCTTCAATTCTATTCGACGTTTATAACAGATGAAAGGTCATCTGTCTGTCAGCGACCACCTACCATCAGGTGGACTATATGTCCGTTTGCTACGTATATGTTATAAAGAATGCGTAGCGTCGGTCGCCGCGATACCACGTCAAATAAATATATTTTAAGTTATTTTTGCATAGAACTTGTTTGTATAACTCATTCGCAAATAAGCGCGTATGCTCAAGTATTTATGTAGTTTTTGCTCATCGTTCCTTGTGTATCTTGTTATTAGCGCGTCGGTTCAATGTTATATATAACGTATTGAGCATTGTTAAGGACAATAAGCGAATGCCGAGAATGGCAAGTGGATTACTACTTCTGTTTATAATTTTTAGCGTTACACATGCGATTCTTGATGACGGAATGCTTTTGTATCCAGAAATGTTGAAAATTGATGTTGAATTAAGAAAAGGAAACGATTATATGGACTACAATCCCGATCACGTATCCAGAAATATAGTAGTAATAGATGTTCCCGGAATTATAGTACAGGATACAAAAGCTGTTGTGGAAATTGAAGTTAATGGAAAATTAGACGGCGTTGGCTTTGGTCAAGATCGCAGCGAGGAATTAATGAATTGAATTCTAATATCGGTTTCAAATTTGGAATTTCATTATAGTGTAGTATAAAATAAGGATAAGGTGTTGTTAAATAAAGGGTTGAAGTATATTTTTGTCTGATTTTATTTTATAAACATTCCTCTACCACAATAGATTGGATCATCATTATTGCTTGATCACTTTTGAGTTTCGAATGACAAAGATTTAGGCTTTAGTCATTCACGACGACTTGATTTCATAGACTAGAGATTAATATAAAAAAAAACCTAATCTTACCAAATTCTAATATCGATTTCAAATTTGGAATCTCATGATAGTGTGGTATAAAATAAGGCTAAGATGTTGATAAATAAAGGGTTGAATTATATTTTTGTCTAATTTTTATTTTATAAATATTCGCCTACCACAATAGATTGGATCATCATTATTGCTTGACTCCTTTTGAGTCTCGACTGAGAAATACTTAGGCTTTAGTCATTCACGGTGACTTAACTTCATAGACTCTAGAGATTAATATAAATAAAAACCTAATCTTATATAATACATTACACCTATTTTTTTTATTGCAGCTTTCTTAAATCATTGTAATCAATTACAATATTTTAAAATTTTTAAATAAGATATTATGAAGATGGCTGTTAAATGTTCATTTTTTAAGTTTTAAAATAGGTTAGGAAAATGTAACACTTATATACCCAGCGAAGTTCATTCTGTGGTAGTAACACTACTAATTTATTATACCTACTTATAAATATATATTACCACTGAACTTAGGTTCGGTTCTGGCTTTGGCTCTGGTTCTGGCTTTGAGTGACAAACATTTTCGCAAATATCTTTGGATTTTTTAATCCTTTGTCTATCAATAATATATATTTACGAACAAGTATACTGGAATAAATAACGCTTTCTTTATTCATAGGTTTCATTAGGATTCTCTGTGTCGTTAGTGCCATGAACACAAAGACGAGTACACAAACACCCCGACACAAATCAGAACTAAACTCATTTGGACGTCTGCCTGGCTCGGAATAAAAACCGTGTCGGACCAGTCAGTTTAAAGGAGGATATGCAAAAAATATACATGAATATATATAAATATTTACATTTATTTTTATATTAAGACTAGGGTATATTTAATCAACAAAGCAACTTTTATTTAAGGTACATCTAAATCAAATTACTTAGTTAATACATTAACTTGTACAATACCGTTCAAGTTAGACTTCGTTGAACAAACTCATTGAGGGTTTACTTATAACTAATACCCGGTTTTAGCAGTTCCTTTGGTCAAAATAGGCGTCTAGATACATTTTACATTTAGCCAACCCAAGTAGGCAGAGTCTTGATTCTACGGTCCAGGCTATATAGGCTATCGTCCTCTCTGAACCCTTCGAAGTCGGCAACAAGATCGTTACTGGGACTTCCGTCTTTGAAAGCTGATCTCTTCTGCACTGAGTGTGTTGGTTCCGTGGTCTCTGCGTCTGCCTCCGTCACCTCCAATGGAATTACCGGGACGAATTGAACGATTTCGATATATTCTACTAACGGTACGTCGTTCGAGGGTACTGTAGTGGTTTCCACATCTTCTGGTACTGGCGACGAATAGATTGTGGCTATTAGAGTTAGGGTAAATATGAGTAGCATTTTGAAAGCCATTTTCTTTACTTTTTCTTATTTTCCAATATCTGTTTAAACTTGTTTCCCTTGGATTTCTTCTGTTCTGTTGTATTTGACGTCAAACAATATGTCGATATTGTCAATAAATTTTGTTTTTAGTAAATTGATAGGTTTCCGATTCCTAGTGCGTGGTCGTGTAACGCGTTTTGTAATATGTTACCTTTGACTGAACCCAAAGGTTTTATAACTACGAGTCAACCACCTTAATTGTGCTAACAATAAAATCTTCGAAGTGGATGCATTGACGCATCTTCATATTGGGAGTTTGTTAATGAACGCAGTAAATATTGTCAATGCCATAATGACCATGAATATATTGTTATAGATCGTTCACTACAATTGTGACACACAAATGAAATATTTTTACGTTTTACAGCGAACGAAGTAAACAGAATTCTTAGAATAACGTGATTCACCTTAACGCCTTAAATCATATTAAGTACTTAGGCATTTTAATGCGCAATGGGTACGTTGTTATTAATATATCTCCATCTGCATTTATACAAATGATTTATCTTATTTTACTTACCTATATATACTACTCCAGTCTTTCTATTATTGGCCACTTACAGATATCCCCACATTTTAACTAGTTCCAGTTTATAATTACAAATTTAAATATAACCGTCAATAGGTGTGAGAACAATAAATTCTTAAGCCAAGTTTAAATTCAATCGTTAAAACATTATAACATACACACTTGTGTTTTCTGTGTGTGTGTGATACCAGGATGATTTCTTAAATAGGTAGGTACCCCCCCCTCCACTCTACCTGGTCGCACTATCATGGTCTTTCAGGTACAGTTATGGGGAACATCAAATTTTTCCTTTTTTTCCTTTATGAAACACGATTGGTGTTACATGCCAGTTGTGTGTCGGCATATAGGAGACATTTTTGATATTCTGACATGTACCCGGGGCCTGATGTTCCGCTTGTGTGGTATCAAATCGCTGCACAGCGGAACATTCAGACGACCCCAATGTGAAGCACACGGAGTCGATGCGGACTATATTGTATATTGTACATGTTAGTAAATAACATTGAGAATCAAGAGCATAATAAAAAAAAACGCAGTCCGTATAAAGACAATACAATTTAAAGTAATTATAAAATATTTTTTTAAATAAAAACACCGTAATATGACTATACCATACCATAAAACACTAATGAGTAATGAGAAAAATATGTAGGATTTAGATGAAAAACGTTAAATATATTCATCATCACCCCCCTTAACACTCTGACATAAAACATCCATGCATATCTATATACATAAAAATCAATTGCTGTTCGTTAGTCTTGCGAAAACTCGAAAACAGCTCGACCGATTTCATTTTTTTTTGTTTTGTTCGCCTTGATACTGGAGTTGTATAGAAAAAAGCAAACTAGAAAAAATCAAAAGGATGGCTGAAAAAAAAGAAACTAAATTGGTAATTTTGTATTGGTGTTAATTTTGTACAGCAAACGAATCAATCTAAGGTGGCACGAAGGTCACTGGGTCATCTGGATAAAAATAAAAATAAAATAAATAACGCTCTCTACACTCCTCTGAACGTCTTCAAACAAAGACGACACAAACACTCAGGTCCAGAATACAAATCTAAATTCATCATTAAGATGGCCTGGCTGGAAATGACTCCGGAAGCCACTGCGTGTCAGATCGATATGGTTACTGCGCCACGCAGATCAATCCATTTTTTTTAATAGTAGCACACGATCATGCTGGCCATCTGATGCTGAGTGGTAACTACAGCCCAGGGGCACCCACAACAACAAAACTGAAATTCTGCGTCAGGTTGTAGGTAGATGCGTTACTAACCTTGAGGACTAAGATGGTTCCTCGCTTTAAATGTGTCGGGCAACCACACCTCTCCAACCGATATACAATACTGTTTCACAGTGGATTATGATGGCGGCGGTACTTCCCCGGATGTGCCTGTCGCAAGACAGAGCAACTTGGAGGGGATATGTCGAGACGAAAATTTTTGACGATCATGACCCTCAGACATGAGGAAACGACTAAGAAGAAGGTAGAACTTCCCCGGTTGATGTTCTACCACTTACCATTCTATACATCATATTTATCCTTTACATCTAAATTATAATCATTTTTACATTTGACTTTAGTCTTATACAATTTTTCGATGATTAACTTGAAGCACCAGACTGTTAGCTACCCTAACTAATCAATTGATCCAAACTTGGTGTAATTGGCTTAAGGAGATTATACGGTTATAGCATTCCGCTTGTTCAGAAAAGGTCAGTTAAAATCGATTTCGGATCGGTCAGATCTCACCGCTTAACCCCAAATCGAATGTTTCATTATGATTAATATAATAAAACATTCGATTGGGGATTAACATAATATCTTACATTTTAATTACTACTAAATTTTATATCCCCATCATGGACCCACTTCTGTTCTACTTCTGGGCAAGAGGGAGACTCTTTTTAACAGGTGGTAGAACTAGAGTTCGTTCTGGAAAATATCACCGCCTCATAATCTGCTGTGACATTATTTTTGTGTTTCGGTTGGAGAGGTGCGGTCGCCGGGCACACTTACAGCGAGGCAATCATCTTAGTCCTCAGGAGTTGTGACGGATCTATGTACGACCACAGTCAGAACTTTATTTTTGTTTGAGGTTTAATGTCCATGGACTACAATGACCACTTAATATCAAGTGACATGCACGCACGTTTATACTCTTCTCATATAAGAATAAAACAATAACCGGAAATACTAAGTGCTAGAACCCTTCATGGTTCTACTCCTACATCGCCATCTTGTTTAAGGATGTACGTGGTTATCATTTTGGTAGGTGGTAGAACAATCGTTCGTCTGGGGAAGTACCACCGCCGCCCTCATAATCCGCCGTAAAGCAGTT
>DWKL01000461.1:0-18841 GCA_018249415.1 Phareas burnsi | reverse complement strand
ACAGTTATTTTAGAAAGAGACAGGTATTGTGCACGTGTAGATAAATAATGATGAGTTAGGTACTAATCTACGTTTATTATACCCTTACAGAACTCATTAAGGAAACAACGATATTCAATCCATAATTGGAATTGACAATTGAGACACAATTAAGGTGTAATGAAACGCATAAATCGGGTCTTAAGACATTTAAAGGTGCCATCGGTTAACCGATTTACGAAAGGGCTATTACCGGTTGAGTCCGGAGTGATTTCTTACAGAATTCTTATAATTTTTTACGTGTGTGTAGTTGTTGGACGGGTGCGCGATCTCGTAGCATGTAGCAGTTCGCACGCAACTCCTGGCGCCAGACGCTCCGCACGACAGCGTTCTTCAACATAATAATAAAACCTTGTATCTCAGTCACTAGCTTTATCCGTAGCTGCGCCCTCGTAAGTGCAAGAATGCCGTGCAAGATAGCCGTGCACTTTTTTCATCTATTTTCCGAGCCGCCGATATCGTGCAGAGATTGTGTCGACCAAGATTGATGCCCGTTCTCGTACATAATCTTATTCTGAAAGAGAGTACGTTGGATAAAGCCTTTGAAGAGTAATTTTAATAAAAGACTTCAATAGTATGCGTATCTTAGTTTTGCAAGATTGGTTAATATTTATTACGTTACCACAGTATTATGTATTTTACTGCCATATCTAAGGTTTGCTCTGAAGTTACTTTTATAAACTAATCAGTCATAAGACAGATACAATTTATTCGAATTAGAGGCAAATTATTCGTTTTAGAATACAGCCTCATTTATGCTAGGGAAATATCAATGAGATTTAAAGGAATTTTGAAGCGGGGCATGGATATCTAATTATTCAAATTAATACCTGAGGCACGTTTGCAAGCCATTATTTGTTATACATTATAATAGCACTTGGTAATATAAAGCTGTTGTTCCGACATAGATAGCCTGGTTAGAGGCCTGCGATACATTCGTAATGAGACACCAGTTCAAATTAGCCAATGCGCTACTAAAACTTGAGGTTAAACTCTATAAATGGAGACCTGTGGTTTGCAGCAATAAATTCTGTATACTAGATCACTAGTATTATTTTCCCCTATTGAGAGATGAACTTTCTATAAGTAAACAGAATATTGAATATTGACGTGGGAGATTTAGAGTTATTTTGAACCGGTATGGTTATAAATGCTTTATTTGAATATTAATTCATATTATTTACTTTTATTGAGTTGAACTTCACGTGAATTCCCAAAAACAGGAGTCCTACATCAAGTTAATCTCAGATACGTTGCTATGTCTAACAATTAGGAAGGTAAGAATTACTCTTATATATGTATATATAATTATTATGAAAAGTTAAGTAAGATTAATTTTAAAAAGTAACGTAATTCAGCAGGTTTTATATGTATGTTTGGCGTAATCTTAATCTTGTCTATCTTATTCATCGTCTTCTTTATAGATAATTCTTATTTAGGCATTCAAAATACCTACTCTCCTACCAAATACAACAATAGAATAGTCCAAATCCAAATCCGAAAAATATTTTTTATTACAGTAATTTGCACTCGTATCGGGTAATAATAGACAAAGGGTGTTTATTTGGACTCATCTCAGTCGAAAATTATAACCTTAGCGTTATCGGTGCGAGTGATGAATATCTGTAACGTTTTATTATCTCCAATGTGGAAAAGACAAAGCGATCCCGATGTGTTGTAAATAATACCCTAATAATTTGTTATTATAGTTACATATAAAAAAAAATCAGAGAAGTAATGGAGAGATAATTTGACGATTATTATTCAATATGAAGAAAAATATAAAATCGATAATATACGGTAAGAATGTATTACTTAACTTTCTGTAGAATTTATGAGTTAACGATTATTTTTGTCTTAAAGGTTTTATCTATCTGTTCTGAGCTGAATCCTAAATATGCTTAGCCTTAGTTACGTACGAAATTAAATATAATTTCAACTTTAGACTAAAAATCATTTCGTGACGACGGTATCTGTTATAATCGCACATAAAAGTGTCTTAACTACAAAACATAAATGCTTAACTTTCTGTAGAATTATTCATGAATCAACGACTATTTTTATCTTAAAGGTTTTATCTAACTGTTCTGAGCTGAATCCAAAATATGCTTAGCCTTAGTTATGTACGCAATTAAATATAATATCTACTTCAAACTAAAAATCATTTCGTGACGACGATATTTGTTATAATCGCACATAAAAGTGTCTTAACTACAAAACATAAATACGGGGGCCCTCTTACTAAATCGTGTCTCGCAAAGCCGCGATCAAAAGCTATTAAACAATGTGTGTCGACCGCTTCTTATTTTTACGGCCACAGCGCGGCTACAAATTGGTAAGGGCCAAACACGGGTCGGCTCACGCACGATTCTGTTTTTTACTTCTTTTTGATATATGCCTCATTTTGTACCGGCCTCGAAGCCGCCCGAAGGTCGTACCCTGGCGATCGTTTATTTCAATCACAACCGGACTGTCTGTCTTGGGGTACTTTACGCCATGTTAGCGCGTGTTACAAACCATGGACTGACAAATATGGATACACTTTACAGCAGTTTTTAGGAGCAGACATTTTTAAGCTACATATGTTTAAAGTTACTTCCCCCACGAATACTAATTGACAATTCTTCATTTATACGTAAACAGATATTTAAAAAAACACAAATAGATTAAATGCTTTAAGAATAAATTATTAAATGTTTATTACTGAATAAATTATTAACTTTGATACAGGCACATTTTTATAACCAACGAAACAAGTTACCAAAATGAACGGATATATTATTCAAAACACACTTGATCAAAATAGAGAAACATTTATTTTAAACAATTAGCATGCATCGATGTATATGATTAATAAAGTTATGCGATTAGGTTAATCTAACATGATCTAAGTTAAAATATGATTTTTTTAGAACATACATTGGTATATGTCTTATTGCTTCGTTAAATATTCAAGTCAATCAGTGATATCTGCTAAGAGGGTGTATTAGGTAATGTGTTTAGCAATGCAGGTTGCATTGCTGAAAACTTTACCTAATGCTGTCTAAGGAGATATGAATATTTGATGCAAAGGTACATACAATGATCGCGATTATATGTGGTTTTTAATATCATGCAAATAACAGAGTAGGCTCCATTAGATCGACAGTAAACCGAAACAGCAGAAAATTAAAAAAGCCTACTCTAGTTCAAGTTGAATAAAGTAACGATATAACGATAACAAAAAAAAGTAACGATATAATGATAACACAAAAAAGTAACGATATAACGATAACACAAAAACGTAACGGTACCAAATATACTATATAATATTTACTTGTACATATATTACGGTTAAAAGCAAATCTAACTGCTTTTGTCAGTGAGCACAAAATAACTCGTTCGTAGCCTGTAAAATGCTTAAAATTTTTCATTTTCTGATTACCGAAGTAATATCCGCTATTACTCCGCGTTACACGCCAAATCACATCAGATAATTAATTCTAAATTAAAATCTCGTCGATTTTCGAAATTCACCGACGTAACTAGTTATATTTTATGCTTTGATATACCTGTTATCAACAGCTACCGTTCTATGACATAGCTACAGACAATGCTAAGACAACGAAATGCTAATTGCAAATATTAGAACGAGATTGGCGCCCAGTGTTTAAGTAGACAGCCTATTTATTCAAGGACTTACAATGCAAATTCAATTTACTGGCTCACGTAACTGAACAGAGAGAAATTGTTAGTGATATTTGTAACATACTTCGTTAATTGTTCATCTCAGAAAGATATTCGCAGTTTTATCAGTATGTTGTTAACATTCTTTATTCATATTTTCTATACATAGACATATTGCGAGGCAAAATGCAATTGATTGAGAAAATTCAAACGGAATTTATGGGATTATTTCCATGCCGGTTTCGTATTTATATTTTTTAAATTTATTTAACGATATTCATGAAATCCTGTAAATAAAGAAGTGACATAATTCAACAGAATCTTTGTTGAATCAATCAGCTGTCACTTATATAAAGACGCAGAAAAAAACGGTATTTAAAAGATAGTAATTATTAGCGCTGACCTCAAAATTGTCTTGGTAATTAACAAATAATAAGATATATTTTCAAATGGTGACTACGTCTATAGCAGTGAAAGCTTAAATGTAAGAAAGAATTCGGCCTATCTCGCGGGATGTCCCGAGTTCGATTCCTGCAAGCACCTCTGATTTTTCAAAGTTATATGTGTTTTAAAAATTTCATTATCATTTGCTTTAACGTTGAAGGATAACATTGTGCAGAAACCTGCACTTTTGAACCAGTAATGTTCTCGAAGGGCCAAATGCGGAATGTTAGACTTCATACACCTTCGAGAGCTTTACAAAACACTCTCAGACGTAAAGATTTCTTCTCGATGTTTTCCTTCACTGTTAAAGCAAGTGATAATTAATTTTTAATATATACGCTCAAATTTCTAAAAGAGCTACGTGCGAGATTACAACCCTGGATGACCTGCATGAGTGGCTGGAATCATAACCACTTGGCTATTACTGCTTTTAAAGCTTTTATTGTTACCAATTGTCTTTTATATTTCATTTAATTGACCGGTGTTTTTATGAGGTAGAATTCCCGTAACACAGGGTAAATATGATTTGTAAAGAATCTATTCGCATATCGACTTTTACTTATCAACACAATCATTACGACACTCCAATGAATGTAATGTAGTAACATAATCCTCATTAAAGGGTCAAAGTAAACGTCTGGTTGTTAACTCGGTATTGTAGCAGTCAGGCCAAGGGTTTAATAAAATGCAATGTGACTGCAAATCTACGCATATGGATTTAACTTAAATCATGTCGGATTATAGTCCCTGTTATGGTGATAATATGTCATTTATTACTCATCATGAATCAATCATTTATTGTTGATGTAATAGCGTAGTTGAAATCCTTGAAGTGACGAACTATACAGGTTAACACTTAAAAATCATACTGCCGTCTTTCCATTATCATTGTTTACAAGGCATTAAAATGTGAACTCACTAACTTATGAGCTATTAGTATAGGCAGTTTTAGAATAAATTACTTTAACAAATTTTACATCTACAGTTCTTTTAGATATTGTAAGATGAAGGTCAATACAATAGTAATACAATTGTGAGTACATCAGAGAAAGTACTGTTGTGAGGGCGAGACCACACCGTTGGCGATGTTACGGACACGACAATAGCCTGTGTGGTCATCATCGCCAGATTAACTTGGCCTAGATTGTCTCAAACGCTTCTCCATTATTTCCATTCACAAGTGAAGGGGGAAGCTCAATAATATTTGGGCGCTGAGTATATTGTTAGTGGCTCGAGAAAATTATAGGCATAGAGCAAGAAAATGTTATTTTGAGTAATGTGCTTAGATAATTCCTTCTGGGAAAATTAAATGGAGCTATTACGTTCTAGGTATTTGGGCAGATACTCATAAGTAAGACCACCTGCGCGATAGTTGTTTTTTCGTCAATTACAATGACAATTGCCTTTTGTTTATCATAAGAAATTTCCTAATCATGAACTTTTTCTTTTAAATCACTTAAAATATAAACGAATGCAAAAATGTTAAATTATATTTACCATATTTTTAATTTAATTCGTTAATACTATTGAATGTCGTTTACAATACAATACAATGTCGTTTACAATCACTTTCATAAACAAACAAAAATATATAATTTTTTGTAACTTAAGAAATCAATAAGTAACCTTAAAAATATTACAAAGTTTTATTTCTACTTATGTTAAATTATCTGATGATATCCGAATATGAAATTAATAAATTATAATTAAATTAATAAATGTTAGCCCGCGAAAATTTAAAAATAACCGTCTGGAAAAGTTTCGCGCCAAGATAGGCAGGCGGGAAACTTGCGCGCGCTTTCTTGGAAATCGGGTTACAGCGCATGCGCCCTCGACACGCTTAGAAGAAATAAAACCTACGTGGCATACGATAGCCCCGTACAAAACTTATTTGATCGGTCGTTCAACCATGTCGTTGTTCCGTCTCGCTTTACGCCATACCTGCGTCTTCCTCCCACATACCGTTAAGGTGGTACGTCTGAGTTATGGCATTCCGATGCTGCCACCACCACTTCGGAGGCTGCGCATTGGCCTGTACGTAACAGCGTAAGTTACATGTGGTTTTGCCTTCCTTATTTCTACGAATATGTTTCTTATTACGTGTGAACGCCCTCTTTGGGATTAGAAAATTAATTGAAGCCATTCGAATTGAGAATGCGCCGCATGCGTTTTTTGATTTTTAGCGGTTACCTTTTTAGGTATTTATGAACATTACAGGCTAAGAAAAATAATAAGTATATAAATACATTGTATTTATAGTTATATACTTAGTTATATTTATTAGATACCTGACATTTGTCAGGTATCTAATTAATAAAATAAAATGTCTATTCTATACTTGTATTTAAAATAAAACTATAATCGAACTGCTTGGTTTATGCATCAGATAAAAATTCTCCAAAATGGCGGCTTCAATTGAATGACTTCAAATGAATTAGGTACTTTTTATTAAGAAAGATGAAAAAGCCCCGCGAGAACATGGGTAATAAGGATTTACATAAACCAAGCAACCGAAGTTATGTTAGAAGCTTGTAATAATTATTGCCTACAATCATAATGTCGTATGAACAATGTGGATAAATAAATATTATGTGCAAATCGTAAATCGGCATTATGGGACAATTAACGTATGATGACGTAATCATCGCGCTGTGACTCCGGTCATAATCATTAGAATAAATAAAATATGGTAGAAGACGCCTACCTATGCTCAGTTCGCGTATTTTGTGAAGTCGGTTTATCATTATATTTTAAGGTTTTAAATAGATTAAAAAATATTTTGTAAGAAATATATAATTTTCGAAACATAAATATTGATCTGTATTTAGTCCTCAACAATCAAATTGATCTGTGCGAAAAGGGCGCCGTAACGGCGTTCAGAAATGGCAACACGCTATACGTACATTGTGGCTTCTGTTTTTTATGTTCTAAGATAATAATATAGACGACGCCATATTTAGTCATGATCAAATGCATGTCATGTCAATTATTAATATTACCTACACATCATTTTTATAACGGCATGAACCACTTATTGTAAATTGAGTTTGACGCAGAATAAAGTCTAAAGCTAAGATTATGTCTAGATTACGTATTAAAATAGGAGCGTGTGCTTTTATGTGATGGTACTAGCAAACGTATAGTATGCACACCATTTTAAATGGTTACTGTAGTCAATTGTAACCAATTCCAAACAGAACAATTATAATCTAAGGAATAATATAAGAAAGAAATATAAGGATCGTCGTATTTGATTTGCGAAGTATTCTGCTTTTCTACTTCTTATACAATTCCTTTTGTATCTATAATACCATATGCAAAAAAAAATTATGATAAAACTTAATCAAATCTAGCCCTGTGGTACGAGCTACTTGTAACTGATTCCTCAAAATAACCAATATAACCTTAAGTTAAAATGTTTATTATGTTTTTAAATATAATAAATAAATTATAAGTAATTAAATTTCATTACTTATTCTTTATTTTCCTTTCATTAAAATTACTTAACAAAATAATTATTCTTAATACTTCTAAATCCGTGAAGAAAATGTACCTTAGAAAAATAAAATTAATTTTAGGCAGATTAATAATACAAGGAAATAGTGATAAGAATAGTTTGTTACTGGTATCAATCACCAAAAGTAAAACTTAAGATACAGTAACTGCCTCTCTGCTAAATAAGTAGCATATTTTTAAAACAAAAATTACTATTCTCAGAATACTAAATACTAATATTGTTATTACCTGGATAAAAGATAAAAGATCTTTATTATTTACCTCTTGATATTGAACTGAAAAAGTACTTCGAAACAAATTGGTTGAGGTATGCATCCAGCGCTATCTAGCGTAAAATGCATAAACCATGTTGTATTTGAAGGTGTGTTCCACTTGAGGTTGTTTTTAGTTTTATTACTAGATGGCGCTGTTACGAAACAAGGCTTAAGTGTAACGCTTACTATACATCATCGTGATTATTACTATCACTGCCAGATGGCGCTGTTTCAATATGTTAGTACATATCTACACCAACAGATGGCGTTTTTGGCTTGAAGAAATTTTTTTACGTATTCAAATTTTAGCTTCCATACCTGACCCAACGGTTGATTTTTTCAAACACAATGTAAATTATTTTACTTGATTACTAACTTTTAGAATGCATTATTTTGTTAATGGATAAAACAATATCTCATTTTGCGGAAAGATGTTCTTCATCTTAAGTTGATTTGTGTTTTAGGTAAATTTTAAGTTATGCCTAAATAAATTAATATTTAGTATAGTTGTGAAAATATACAGAAATAAGGACATTTACATTATCTACCGATTACAACAGTGAACCTGTAAACTTATATAAAGAGACAGAACAATATTCATGTACCTTATTTAAATACTTATCGTCTGTAAATGTGTAGATCTACAAATTTTATCAATATGTATGTACGTATATACGTTTGAATAAACGTATGAATGTACGTAATAATAAATTAGCAATAGCAGTTACCTAGGTATGCACTACGCAGGATTCTTGCAGGATACATACGTCTTGTGTACATAATCTATTGAGTTTAGCTTTAGACTAACAGCTCAATTTATTTAATAAATAAATTTGATTTTAATTTTAGTTAAGTAAACAATGAAGCATTCAGACATTTTGTGATTTATAATTAATGAAATATTTAGTTGTTCAAGATTTTTGGTGTGCACAGTTTAGTACACAGTTTTGGAAAAATTAAAAACTATTGTAACTAAGGTTTGCTACCCGTAAAAATCTCGTATGGAAATTATCTGGAATTTTTTGCAGATAATGATGTATAGATGTGGTAGGGCGTAAGAGCAGCTTGGCAGTAATCAAATATCTATCAAGTGATGCATGAAATTGTGCGCCGGCGGCTGCGGCCGTTGCCCTGAAACGTGGGACTCCGACGAGGATCTAACATTTAATTGGAATTCTGTTAACAATGCAAACGACACTAAAAAAATGTATATACAATATAACTTATTTGTTGTCCGCACATTTAAAAGATTTCGGTGTGACCATTCGTTTGTAAGAACGATCTATTTCTAGATGGATGGGATGAAAAACACGTTCTAGGAACATTTTTAACTTTTCTTTTATAGGGTAGTACTTATATTTTTTGTAAAACAGTTTTTGTGTTCTGCGGAAGTTATAATATATTATCTTTGTCGCATGGAGAGTTTGTAATATATCAAAATAAAAAAGCAATTCTAGTAGTTACTTATATTGTCTTATTTTTGCCATGTAACTGTAGTGTAGTGTTAAACGCTGGTGCGTTCTGGTTTGAAGGGTATGGAACGAAAGGGATCCAGGAGGAATATCAAACTAGTCCTCGGGTGTTTCAATGCATCTTTGGGTGATCTCTAATTAAACTTCAATCCTTTTTATGGTTGATCACAAATGGCAACAGGCGGCAGTGGCCACAGATGGCCATCAGATGGATTGCACGATATTATTACTACTTCAATATAATAAAAAGAATATAGCTGATACCTATACACTTTGTTGTTTTAGCTAGTTGAACAAAAGATACATTATTGCTTATAGCTTGTTGATAATTTAGGCAACAAATTATTTAAAACTGTACACGTATATCACAATGAAGACATATCCAGGCACAATACTTTTAAAATGAAAACGATTAATGTCATAGTTCACTACGCCGATAAATACGTACTACGCACGTTGCAAAAAGGTCTAACTGCTCTATCATTGTAAAAATGTCTAAGAAGATTTTTGAAGCTCCGTTAAGCCTATTCTGCTAAGATATTATCATCATATTCAACCCATTAATGGTCCACTGCTGGACATGGATCTATTTTACTAAACAAGAGATAAAAAGTAAAATAAACATAAAAAAATAGAGTACCGAAATATTACAAAAATGTCGACGTTTTATTTATTGTCACTTGTTAGTGGAAGTTGAATTGGAATAGGGTTACGTAACATTTTACCTAAGGTTATTTCTCTCAAAGCAGTGATAGTTCTAAAACAACGATAGCCTACTGGTTAAGATGCCGGCCTCTCACGCTGGGGGTCAGAGGCTCGAATCCCACACGTAGTTCTCATTTTTGGAAATTATGAGTGTATTAAAAATTAATTAAGTTTTAATCATCACTCGCTGTAATGGTGGAGGAAACAACATCAGGAAAATAGGAAAGCTCTCAAAGTAAAGTCTATCAATCCGTAGTTGGCCAGTGTGGGCTGCCTATGGCCTAAACCTTCTCATACTGAAGGGAGATCCGTGCCCAGCAGTGGGACATTAATGTGTTGAGCATGACGATGGAATTGTCTCAGAACTACCTCCGAAGTAACAGTTACATTTCTGTTTAGACATTCAAAGCATAGAAAATTAGATTTAAAAAATACACGCTTGATAGAACCTACCGGCATATAGACACTAATTCCTGTGCCTTTGAAAACTGATGTACATCGAGACGAGGAACAATGCGCACATTTGGTAGGTACATTTAATGTGGCGTACGTTTAATCGGTTAGTTCGTTTGTGCCCGTATCTCCAGTGCTGTTCATTTAATTATTGAGGCCCCTCAGTGTCGACCGCCAGTAGTGCTGGGGTGCATCACTATTTTAATTGTGTTAACCTTCCGCGTACTTGGGGCTTCAATCAGACACGAAATACAAAACGTACAACAGCTGTTTGAACAACGAGAATTCTTTCACCGTTTCGCTCACAACACAAAGGTTGAAAGTGGCTTCTGAGTAATTACGTCACGAAGGTAGTGTCCGCGCGATGGATGAGTCATTCTAACAGTCACTTAATTTTACAAAATTTACAAAAGGTTTATTGTGTTTTATGTATATTAGGTGTATGAAATTTCCGTTTTAATGCACTGCCTACTTGGAAATACAATTGAAATTTAATAACTTTTATTTAATATTTAAAATGAGACCTTTTGAAATAAAATGTTTAGTGGACGATTTTACCATCGTACCGCAAGTAGGCATATTAATAAGAATTTAAAAGCGAAAATGAGCATTTAAATCGCTCCCTAACTTAAGTTACTACCCCTAATTTAGGAGACACTTTTTGGGAAGCATCTACATAAGTGACATTTTAGCGAGCTAAAGTTATACTCTTTAGTGAAATTTTCAAGTGGCTATCGAACAATGTTTATTCGAGGAAAGTTTACAAAATTGTCCAATAACATTAATTTGCAGGTATGCGATAATTTATTTATATTTTTACAGATAGGGTCATTCAAATAAAGATATGATTGATATTGTAACTAATATGCTTTGGAAAATGTATTTACAATAATAGAGGAACTGGCCGTATAGCGATACTGACTGTTCTATAAACTTTATTTTTAGCACTTGACGGTGACCATAATTTACAGAACTATTTGTCAATCCCACAAGGTAGGTCAAATTATTAGAACAGCCACTTCGGTACACTTTAGGGCTTCGAGAAGATCGTAATTTAATTTTTAATTTCAGAGATTGTTTTAGGTTCAATTGTTGATAATATAATAAGTGTTATCCGTACATATCAAAAGGGGTAGTTCGAAGTAAGATATATAAACTTGAAAATCCTTGTTATTAAGTACTTCCTTTCTACTTAATGTTAAATGCGAAAGGCTGTTTGGTTATTTGTTCCGCTCTTATGGCTCAACTACATTGGCCTAATTATGAGGATGGCTGAGTGGCCTGCCCTAATCTCACATTGGTCTGGTACAAATCTAGAATTTTGGACAAATACAGTAGATATTAATTCACAAAGGTATTGCATGTCGTTGTTGGGTCTTGCCTGTCTTTCTGGCTGTTGACGTTGGAACTCTAGCCTTTAATAACTATATTGGTCCTTGTATGGGTCCACTGAGTTTGAAAGTGGCTTCTGGGTTTTAATTGCAGGTATCGCAAAATATACTTCCGACAAACGTGAGAAGATGGGAAAATTTTAGTTTAATCAAGGATTAACTAACTAACTGATTCAAGAAATTTGGCTAACATGTCGTTGGTAACATGAATAATTATCACAGGTTTTTTTCAAACTGGGATTATCCAGAGAAAATCTACAGCTCTCGAAGAAATAATGAGAAACAATTTATTGTATTATAAATGACGTTAGTTTTCAAAATATATAAACTAAGGGACCCGCGACCACGCAAGTGGAGACGCCGGTGAATCTAGTAAATAAATGTGTTACATAGTTTCGTTATAAAAAATGTCTTTTTAACTTTTTTGACTTGAAAAAGTAGCTCAAAAAGTCATTTAACATACAGCTCTTGACTCCGCAAAAAATAATGATCGCATGCTTTGCCGTCAGTATAACTAAACTAAAGCATTTTTACTATGAATTTTACCAGCAAAACATGACACCAGAAAATACCAAGCAAATTCAAGCTATTGACAACGACAAGATTGGTGTCATTAGTCTTTAAAATTTTGGCGTAAGAAATAATTATGCGCCTATCTAACTATTTTATTATATACATTAAAACTATATTATAACTTTTGCAAACGGTCATTGTTAGTAAGAAAATTTAGTTAGTTTAGGGTTCGTTTAAGTTATCATTTTCATAATTTTTTTTACAAATGTTTGCATGGTGCGTATTTTTAACCTAAATATATAAGCAATGATATGCAATGTTATATAGAATCGTAGCCAAGCCTAAACTTCAATTTATGCTATTTGTATATTGTTTCGCCAAAAAATCGTACAGGTAAGAAGTTTAGTCAAGTAACAATTGATTTTTATGCAGACGCTATAACTTATTTTGAATGCTACTTGTATAAATTACCAAATAACAGATAATCTTTGTATCGAACGTTTTTGTAGAGAATACTCAACGCGTATTAAAATTCAAGACGTTCCAAAATGTTCTCAAGACCTTATTATTTAACCATATATGCCCAAAGTCTGAATTGGAGAATAGGTTTGAGGGTATCTAGCTAAATTCTAAATACACCTTTTGAATGGTACTGTGTGTAATGCTAATGAAGTATGTGACTATTATTTCTAAATAAAGATGTTATACCTATATATACTTATCTGCAAGCTACCAAAACTAAAACCCGACTATCTTGAAACCTCTGAACTGATTGTATTGTCAGGGAAAGTTAGATGACAGGCCGCGGACTATGTTTTACCATCCGAAAGGTTGAATTGAATGAGGGCCGGCCGTAAGCAGAATGTTCGTATTAAAATTGAAATATTTTGTCAATGTAATTATGGGTAGGTACGTAAAAAAAAAAGTGAAAAATTTGTAAAGAGAAAAATAAAATTGAGATTTAACTCAAATAACATAAGAAAAATTAATTCCAATAATTTCAGAAGATTTTCTTAAATATAAAATTTAAATTATTTCTATTTACAGGCGCTCGTACCAGCATCTAGTAACTTAAGTAAATGATAATTAGACTTAAGTATACATCGCTACTTGACTATTATATACACTCCTTTAACAATTACAACTTTATATACATACTACTTATTCGTCATACTGACAATAACCAATTCTAAAACCTATGTTTCCTGTTATATCTGGACTATAGAACTGGTATGGTTTTAGTTCATGACGCAATACATGATATGACATATTTCACAGCTCGCAATGCTGGAACATAATCAAAGATGACACACAATTATTGTTTGGGCGCAAACTTAATTACTTTTCTTAAATTAAAATTCCAAAGCAAAAGATCCTCGGCAATTCCAATTCGACCTGTAAATTGCTTAACCGTAATAAAAATGTAGTCATTATAATCAAGACAGTGTATGGTCAGGCAAAAAGCCGGTCTCGAGTTTTAATACTCCTATGTTCACATGAATGAACACGCTTCGCGGTGCTAACGAAAATAAGGCCTAAATGAAATGAACATAAATTTCTTGTTTTATTTGTACAAAACCTGTTCGGATGCCGACGTTACAACCGAGATGGAATATTCGTTCGCAAAAGATCCACGACGATGATGAATACCGAAGCATTCCCGCTGTAATGATGATATTATTCCTTCATTCGGCCGTTCATATTCAACTTCCATGTTGTCTTCATACTTTAATTAGATTGAATCTTCACTATCTGTTCATGTACCCGATGTTAAACACAATTTTATCCACTAAGTTTGATGTTAAAGTTACATAAATGAAACTAAACGTGATTTCTAGTTATCCATAATTCAATTGCAAGGAAATTACGGATAGCAGAGCAGTGGGTTGTGAAACCATGCGTTTAAGAATATGGTTCTAGATACAGTTCATGCTCGCCACAACAAATAAATTCTTTAACTTTAACTTAACTTGCACTTAAAAATCGAAAATGTGATATCTAATAGAATTTTCAATATATATTTTCGGGTACTACAGCATAATATATTATTTTTAGCTGCAGAGCGACATGTAAATAACGAGTATCGTTAACTTCCTTTCAAATTATTAACTTTGTCAATTTTCGAAGAGCTTCGGATATCCTTTTGAATTTTGGAAAAAGAACTTCGCGCAACATGTGCGAGACGGGATCTTTAGAAAAAATAAGGATTTTTTACATAATTTCATCCCAAGAAGCATGGCATCTGGCTGGGATATTGGGTGACCCGCGATTCCACGTGAGATGCTCGGGTATACGCTTACCGAGATCACGAGATACTTTGTGAGTGAATTTTACTTTAAAATGTGAAATAATTATGTTCATTTTATATTTTCATTTAATATTTACAACTGAATTAACGAAACGTAATCTAACGAATGTGTGATAACTACGAATTAAGAAGCTTTCAAATACTACAGCAATTAAAAAATATAAAATATATAAAAATAAATAAATAATGATTATAACATCGAAATGCGCTTTACTTTTGGGAGGGTTTAATAAATATTGTTGAGAAAAAAAATGAAATAATCAAAATCAACAAACATTAATAAGAGCTTAAGCTATTTTCTACAATAACATGGAAACTACATGGTTAATAAATGACGTTTTTTACCTTCCAACATGTAATATTTTAAGTAGTCCATGACCTTTTTTATGCTTCTGAATAATCTTACCTGCAACAAAAATAGAACATATTGTTAATATTTGTGTATTTCCATTGAAATATAGTTTAGATTTTTAAATTAACATTATGTTAAAGATTTACCGTAATAGCAGGCACGTAAAGTTAATTTTAAATACACAATACATGTTAGTAGGTAAAATGAAATCTGAACTGTTAAAAGTGCAAATGTATAAATATTTATTCAAGAAGGTTCACCATTAAGCATATATATATCGGTATAAAGCATTGCAATTAAGTAATAAGTACAAATGACATATAATCAATTTCCGTGTTAATATTAAATATCAAGATACCGTGGTCGCGCTAGAATAGCTTGCGGTAAGCTCCGATTCACACACCCACCCGCATTTAAGTTTTTTCAACAGGTTAGGTAGGTGCCTGCATATGTGAGTGTATGCAACAGGTTTGCTTGTGTGCATTGTACTTGGTGGTGCTTTAGAGCGAACCCAGATGACCGACCGTAATCTCTCTTACGAGTAATCAGTGAAGATCATTATATTGCTTTAAAGGTGGGAGAGTAATAAACGGACCACCAGATGCTAAGTAAGTCGTTACGTCAACCTAAAGAAATATTTTCCTTTGCTGCTCAAAATTAAAAATATATACCTGTGTTTTAATTTTCTTTTTATGTTCGACAAGTAGCAAACGAGCGTGCAAGCTACCTGAGTGGCACTGCAGCCCATAGACACCTACATTTAACCTTAAACAAAACTGAAGTTCTGTCTGAGATCGTACATAGATGCGTCACTACTCCTAAGGGCTAAGATGGTCGCCTCGCTGTAAGTGTCCCCGGCATTTCTTAGGTTATATTGGGAAAGATTTGGTACAATGCCTTGGTACAATTTGTCCCTTAAAACAGTCAAAAGTGGAGTGATATAAAGATGACAATGAACATTTTTTTTAGGTTCCGTAGTTATACAGCAAAAAAGGGAATGCTATTATTTCATCAGCTCCATCTGTCTGTTCGTATGATATAGCACATTTTTTAAAGGCTATTTGTATAATATATATGAGATTTGAAAAGTATTTGAGTTATATGAACCGCTATACGATGTTAAGGTGAGATTGCGAATAAAAAAATAATTAGGGATGGGAGGGAGTTCTTGGTGCGCTTCACATAATATATATTAATATGTACGACATATCAAAACAGGACATAACAGGGCAAGCACCGCTGGAATGAGACTCAAGTAGGTGAATCGGTGACCCCAGTTTCCGAATGCGGAAAACACCTTGCAAATTTTACTACGAGACGCTACAACCGCGTGGGTGGCAAGCGTAGGTTAGCCTTACGCACGTGTGGGCAGCGCTGCCGATCAGTCGCGACCAATGTTTTCACTTTCATATACCTGTACCATATTGGAATTATGTAGCTGTATTATGTAATCGTCATTTACCTTTATCGAAATGTTCAGCTGCACAATATCGTTAAAAATTGTCTTTTTGTCTGTCTATCTATGTAAGTGGCAAAAATGTAGTTCGACTGGAGAGAAACAATTCCCTTGTTTCGGTTGTGTAGTTGTCATTACATCTTAATCCCCAGAAATATTGATGCATCTATTCACGACATTAAATATGGCTTCAGGTGTAATATGAGTGTCCATGGGCTGCAGTGACCATTTAACAACAAGTGACTTGAACGCTCGTTCGTTACACTTACATAATTAATTAAAAATTAAAAAGATAAAGAGAGGTTTACTTAAATAAACGAATATTAGAAATGGCTTAAACTATTGCGACAGTTCTTTCATATGACGATTTCAAGAGTGTCACAGACCATTCTTGATCCCGAATTTATCTAGAGCTCCCGTTAAAGAATTAAAAATACGCGCATAATGTGAACACGGGTGGAGCCGCGCGCGAATGCTCGTTAACAATATGAATTCGACAACACGATGGGCAAACAAAAACGAGCACTACAGTAAACAAAAGCGTTATTATAAATATCAACGTTTCCATCGATAGTATTCCAGATCCATTGTTCCAGTACAAGGACCTCTTGTGGTAACGCCGGCTTTCAAGGCAAAGCTGTTCCGATGAGAGAAACAGTAATGATATTAAACAAACAAGAACGCTCTTATGCTTCCCACCTCTATAACTATTAGGATGAATTTAAATTTAAGGTTATGTTAAAGGTATTCTTCAGACTTCATATAACTATCTCAAAAAGGATTATAATAACTCGTTTTAAAAGCATCAGAATTTAGAATTCGAAATAAAACACGGCAAACACTACTTTTTTAATTTAGACGAGTAGCAAACGAGCGTGCACGGCACCTGGGGTTAAGTGGTCACTGCAGCCCATAGATTTTATAGAATGGATAACAGAACTAAAGTCCTATCGGAAGTCGTACGTAGTTGTGTCTCCACTTCTGAGGACTAATATGGTTGCCTCGCTATAAGTATACACGGTAATCACGCCTCTCCAACTGAAACAGGAATTGCTTCACGGCGGATTGTCAGGGTGACCGGGGTACCGCCCTGGACGAATGACAGGATCAATATTCTCTATCACAACTGGTGAGATAATACGATAAAAATAGTTATTAATAATTTTATATCTTCTTTATAATCTAATATCTTCTTTATAGTTCTTTATAGATGAGAACCGTAAGACTTAATCAATTTTGCCGCGAGATAGGTACGGCTGTTTAGACTGAGAGATAAACTGATAAGCTTTACATGCAAACGCTCTCAGCACACCATCAGCACCTGCAAGTTATACAAGAGCTAATGCGGTCGGTCCTGAGTAGGATGAAGCTACTGCCAGGAATATATTTTTATAGTAAAGGAGTAGCTAATAGGAAGTCTCATCATCAATTCGTTACTTCCATTGCTAAGCACAGGTCTTCTCTCAGAATGAAAAGAATAAGGCCACGACTATGATCTTATTCTTTTCATTCTGAGAGAAGACTGTCACCTGTCTGACCAAGTGTGAATTGGTAACGTGCAGTCTAACTGATGGAAAGAAGTCTCAGTCGCCCATGACCATCCGTCATTAATTCTAAATAGAATTTAAGTCATTCCTAAGGTTGGCCACAGATTCGTTGCTATCTCTGAGGCATATGTCGATCGTCCCGACTAAGTGTTATTCCCCGACCACACTATTCAATCTAGAACATAGCAACATTAAACCCTGTTTTTATAGGTAGGTTTATTATAAGTGTTGGTGGTGAGATTTTGAAATTATTTAGCTATATTAAATGATCTCGAAAATTATAATATGTGAACATTTTTGATACTTTTTGATATTCGGATGACCCGTATCGTCTCTAAAAAAATAAGTAGTGTAATGATGTACGATTGTAAACTATCTCCATTTGGCGTATTCGGCGTGGTAGATCCTCGCCCAGCTGTGGGATACTACATTCCATTTGATCTGTCGGTGCACTTTATAACTGAATCTCGAGTCACGTTACGTCTCTTCATAACGAAAGAAACAATGCTGAAAACGATCTGTGTGTAACGTGATAGACATTGGAGCAATGATACGGGAATGTGGACAAACGACACCTTGATACATAATAATTTAACCGAGACATTGCAAACGTCTTTATTTATAATTTACGTCACATAACATAAATACTGACTAGATTTCTAGGCAATATTATTGTATGCTAACATCTTATTTATGTACAGAGTCAAGTATTTATATTTTATATT
>DWKL01000460.1:0-18844 GCA_018249415.1 Phareas burnsi | reverse complement strand
ATATTTACCTCCCTCAGATAACATCGGCAATATGTTTCACGCAATTAATGATATAAAATACATATGAATGTAATGCAACATTTGCATATACATATTTTATTGAATTTTATATAACATTTATTAATAATAAAATAATATGTATATTATTTTTCTTTATCTGAAAATGTATAACCCGTAATAAAATGTATAACCCATATAAAAATATGTTAAAGTTTAATTAATTAATGTATTTTCTGGGTTAGAGCGTTAGGTGACGTGTCTTTCTGTGAATCCACAGAACCTTAAAACACAAAATGCCAGTTTGAGACGATGAGTGCATAGCGTGTTGTATTAAAATAAAAAATATATATTTCTATGGGTGTTTTTTATTTAACAGCGAATTATCCCAATTGTCTTAATTTTGATGATTAATCAGTAACTACCTTTCATGAACCCATTATTCCCATTCCTGGGCACGGTTCTCCTCTCAGAAAGCGAAGAGTTAGACCACATACCAGCGTGCGTGTAAAGTGCGGATTGATAGACTTCACACACCTTTGAGAAGTTAATGGTAACTCTCAAGCATGTGTGTTTCTTCACTATCTTTTCCTTCACAGTTAAAACAAGAGATAATAAATTCTAATATGCACTTAACTTCGAAAAATCCGAGGTGCGCGGGATTCGAACTAACAGCGTGAGAGGCCGTATTCTTACTAGGCTGTCGCTATTTGTCTAAAAACGGCTGTATTTATAAAATACAGACGTTTTAATTTTTATCCTTACCTTGCGGTGTGATGCGGACTGCGGGCAATTAACTATTTATCGTATCGATTGCGAGCGTTAACGTAGTAATTATTACGCGAGACAATGCTTTGATGTCATGATAATACGTATATTACGAGTATCGGCATTCCGTTGTCAAGCTTTGGCATAAAAGAGCCTATGCGCCATGCTGTAATGTTTTTATTTTTTTTTATAAAGGACGTTAATTTTAAACTAAGATTAAAGGAATATAGTGTCAAAAATATTTATTTCACTTATATAACCTTCCCACTTGATTAACATTTAAGGAATTGACACCAGACTCGATATTACAGTACGGAAGTAAAGATGTAAATGATAGTTCAGTTAAGTTTAAAACTATTTCTTTCAAACGAATAAACGAAAATGACAAACACCGTAACTTAAATACCGATACATTCAATCGATGATGTTCATTGTTGAACATATGATGGATAAGAAAGACATCCTGTATATGTCGAGTAAATTGTACATAAATAAATAAGGATAGAGTACATTTGTATTTCTTCTATACTTCCATGAACACAGGGACGAAATTCATACGCTACGCATACGCTCGCACGCGCATTTCGTTTTAAGATGCCGAGCGCAATAAACTTCAAACACTGGTTGTATGTAATAGGCGAAGGGATTAACCCGACGACCAATAGAACGGGACTATTTCGGGATTATAACAAGAGGCGGCTCTCGTGGAGGCGGGAAGATGTAGCAAGCAACACCTCCGTTGAAATTGCAAATGGATTTCGATCAACCGAATTCTAAATTTAAACCTTCCCCCCGTTTTTCGTGACTGCGTATTCGATATGGCGATACATCAGCCAGTAATTACTACCACAAGTCAAAGGCTGACTGCTGAAAAAGATGCTGAAACAGTAAACATATGCGTTAAAGACTAAAAACAGATTTCTTAGTAGTCAATTTACATAAATATTAGTGAGATTTTATTTGGAGAGCTAGTTCACCTTGCAAAAATCGTCAAAAATAATTATATATTTTTCTTCAATATAGGTAGATTATTGATTTATATATTTCCTTACTACTCATTATATTTTGATTGTATAGTTATTACGTGAGGAACTGTATTATCCTATCCATATATAAATTATTCATAGTAAATAAGATATAACAAGATAAATGATAATAACTTAAATTTCCATTGAGAAATTAATAAGGTAAACGAGAACGGGAATGATCTGCCGATATTGGTTTGCCTTTTATAATATATTTAAATATTTATTTATGCCATATTATTAAAAAAGTGTATTATAAATTAACTAGATCAATAGATCTATTCTGCGTTGTTAGAATTGCAAGAAACGTCAAACTCACTTTACGCTTAGGTCAATAAATCACAAATGAATCTTAAGCAGTAAGCCGCTAGACAATTTTCACACACCTCCGATCAGGATCCGGTTCTGAAACACATGCACCTATTTATTTGAACAAGCTATTGCGTAAGAAACACATGCTGTGTTTCGTTTACGTCCTATCGCGGCGGCGACGTCGTATCGGTGACGTATGGCGGGCCCTCTTGCAAACATTAGTTTTTGCACCCTTTATCACGGGAGCGCCGGCCAGACCACATAAAAGCCGAGGAAATCCGTTCAGGACACCCATTACATGTAAAGCGGCCCACTGAACGTAGCCGCACGCAAGTCCTGAACGAACCGCCGTTGCCGCCAACACGTTGATTCGAACCACAGATTGTTTAGTGACTAACTATCGAGTGATGTGCCAGTGAAGATAATTATTGTGGATTTTTACGTGCGACAATTATATTTATATGCCAAAGATTTTTCTGTGATAAATAAAATGTCAAAAATCACCGATTTATGTACGTGGTGCAATGAATGCTCCTTGGAACAAAGGTCGGGATCTGCTAGATACGGTGAGTTTTTAAGTGTAATATTTACTATTTAGTTCTAAACGCGCGTATTATTTGTTACTCTGTTAAGCTTCGGGTAAACATTTGTTTTCCTTCCTTTGTTTATCTAACGTTCAGGTATGAGTGCGGAAAGCCGGTATAAGTGATGACCTAATCGAACAGCGACGCTGCAATTGATAATTTCACTTACGAGTTTAATTATGACACACTTACTTTTACCGAGTAATCTTAATGACCTAATTCTAGTTGATAATTCGTATTACATTACGTGATTTTTTTTTTTTACATAGATTATCGAATATTTTGCATATAGTTTTTTTTTATTTGACTTAAGCTATCTATTAGGTATAATGAAATCTCGATTATATCAGATAAAACATATTGATTTTTATTTTTATCATTTTTGACCTTGGTGTGTTAAAATTTAATCTATTAAATTATCTGCTTAAAAAAGTTTTATACTTTGGAAATATTAAATTACATTTATTTAATTAAATAAAAATAAAAAATTAATTACGCTATATCTATTATGCATTATTACTAGAGTAGAACCATAACAGATATAATATATCAAGATTTACACAAACAGGCAAGTATAACAATAAACCATAGAAAGGTAAATCTATCATTTAACAAATTGACAGACGGACATGTTCAGTGACCATTTAGTTGATAGTGACTTAGTGTGGTCAAACGGGGTTAGAGATACGCGAGAATGAGCCGCGCTCACCTACAATAGTAGGAAGCTCGGGTGTGATTTATATGCGGCCCGTAAACAATGCCATTCGCGTATTGCACGCGCCGCCGCGGAAGCTTATGTTTACGGTAAACTTAAATTAACTGAAACAGTGTTCGTAAAGGTTGTTGATTTGACAGAGAGTGACCTCTCCCTGCGATGTTACCGCCGTATTAGACGTAAAATACTATGTAAGCGATTTTATGGATCCGATGCAAATTCGGTCTTATGCAACAGAAGTTTACGAGTCGGTTCTCAATTGACGCTTATGTTAATGTTAAGTTACAATATATTTTAACGTAATAACACAATAACTATCAAAGTCAGTAGCATATTTCACAATGCTGTTGACATCTTTTTTTAAAATAATAAATGAAACATGAAAAATAAAAAAACATTCATAGAAGTTATCTTTTTTTTAAATTAAATGTCACTCTGTGGAATATTTTAAATATATCATTTTGTTTTCAATTCACAAAATATAAAATAAATTGTCAATGTTGTCCTATTGTTGTTTATAAGGGTAACAAGATCTCGCGAAACTATCGTACATTCACTTAAACTTCAATTTTAATACCTTAATACCTGAACGAACCTAACAATAAATATCAAATCGCCCAAACATTTGCAATTGAAAAAACGGATCTATCTATCGTATATTAATTTATAACAATCTAATATTGTACAAGATATTACATAATAAATACTCGTTCAACGTTTCGAGAAAATTGTATCAGGAACAGTCAACAGAAATAGATTATCTGATACAATGCACACGTCTGATCAGTCATTACTTTACAGAAGTCGGGTTATTTTTTTTTATGTCCGACGAGTAGCACACGCGCTTGCAGACCACCTAATGTTAAGTGGTCACTGCAGCTCATGGACACCTACATTTGACCTCAAACAAAACTGAAGTTCTGTCTGAGATCGTACATAGATGCGTTACTACTCCTGAGGACTGTGATGGTCGCCTCGTTATAAGTATGTCCGGCAACCGCACTTCTCCAACCGAGACACAAAAACTGCTTCACGGATTATAAGAGCGGCGGTGTTGCTTCCCCGAACGAACTATAATTCTACCACCTTTATACTACTATTAATCTGTACAATTTGCGTACATTAGGCAGCAATGGCCAAACGTACGAAGTTACGCGGATCTAACACGCCACAAAGTTTCGTTATGCATGAGTAATGGCTAACTCATTCCGGCACTCGACACCGCTCTTGTAGGCTTTCAGATTTTCATCGGTCGCGTGTCTATTGACGAAAATTTGGGAAATCCATGACTCACCGATGAGGCAACCGCCGGAACAGACTACATTTCCACTCATCCGTTTTCTTATAGGGTTGTAGCTTGGTATAACAACTATATGTAAGCTTGTAGCGTGTTAAATACGTTTCTTTCGTATAAAGTTAGATCATCGTCATCATCATCGATCCATTAAAGTCCCACTGCTGGGCACAGGTGTCCTTTCAAAAAGAGAAAGATTAGGCCATAGTCCACCACGCTGGCCAAGTGCGGATTGGCAG
Source organism: Phareas burnsi (assembly GCA_018249415.1). Classification (NCBI taxonomy): domain Eukaryota; kingdom Metazoa; phylum Arthropoda; class Insecta; order Lepidoptera; family Hesperiidae; genus Phareas; species Phareas burnsi. The sequence goes on along the minus strand of DWKL01000460.1, from coordinate 13,910 downwards.
ACTTCACACACTTTCGAGAACTTTATAAAGAATTCTCAGCTGTGTTGGTTTCCTCAAGATGTTTTCCTTCACCGTTAAAGCAAGTGATTATTAATTTTCTAATACGCACATAACTTCGAAAAATTAGAGGTGCGTGCGGGGTTCGAACCCCGGACACTTCGCTTGAGAAGCCGGAATCATAACCACTAGGCTATCACCGCTTAAATCAATACATTAAAAGTTAATTGACAATCAGTTAATTGATAATTCAAATGTATCAAAAGTAAAAGTTATTTCCTTGATTTGCTAATGTTCAAATAAGCCCGACGGCAAAGGGCAAAGACCTTCGTAATTGGCGGGCCAAAACATACTTCTGTCCTTAAGATTAATTAGCCGACAGTAACGCGCGTTCTCTCGCTATAGATTGAATTCCTGTACTCGACACAATGCCCCACTAAAAACATCGTATTCCAATCGACCAAAGAGTACAATTGCCGACCGGAAAAGCCTCTACTTAAACTAATTACAAACTCATTTTCGCATAAAAACTGCTAATTGACGAAAGCTGTGTCATCATGTCACAAGAACGATCGCTTTGGGATTCTCCTCCACTTACATCCTACAAAAAGATCGTACTCACTCATTATGAGTCGATTTGTTATATACAATAAAACGTACAATGCATTCGTGTACGTAGAATGCATAGTAATATTCGGTTTTGTTCATGAGAACACATATTTAAAATTAATATCCTATTTTGACACACTGAACCACATTACTCCGGTATACGTGTAAAACATCTCTAGGGAGGTGTTATTAATCATGAACATAATCCACTATTGACACTATCAATAAGTGGTGGAGTACAATGGCATCGCCTTGTTAACCACCAAAAAACGTGTCAGTGTAAATACTAGCTACGCTCGTTCAGATATTTGTGCCGCGAGCCACATGAAAGCGTTTTCCCTTTAAGTGTAATCTATAATTCAACAGTATGTTAACCGATGTCTACTTTACTTATTTATCACTAAAATAATCTATAACAAACATATCCTTTGTGAGCAGACCTTATGTTAAGTTGGCCCGCAGGTTAATCTGTATGACTATCAGCGTCAAACGAATGTCTTTCCCATACTTTCGAAGTTTTTTTTCACTCCGTTTACTTTCGTGTTTAGTCCTTCGGTTCTTTTTCGCGTCGTGTTTGTTGTCCGTACACGGAGAAAGACGCAGTGCTAAAAAGAAAACGAGAGTTGTCGTCGTTGTATACTTTGAGCGTAATGTTCGTCGGAAAAAAAATAAAAAATGTTAGAATACATTTCGCGTGAAGAATTTTTTGTTATGGAAATTTTACAATTGTCCCGTAATAAACAAATACATAATAAACGCTTTTTACACTCATACATACGTTTACACCCACACTTGGATATCTTGTGCCGTGGTTGCCATGGACACAAACAAAGACGAGTACACAAACACCCAAATCCAGAACAGAAATCTAAATTCATCATTTAAACGTCTGGTTGGCCGGAATCGAACCCGGAACCCTCTACGTGTCAGACCAGTATGGTAAATGGATTGTCAGTAAATATATGATAAAAATGTTTGTAATATTTATTTACAATATTATTTCCGTCTTTTGATTTGAAGACTTACATGAGATCTTCTGTCATAATGCTCAGAGATAACAAAGCATTTGCGAAGATCATTATATAGAAAACTCTGTGAATTTAGTAACAGCTGTCTATAGGTAGCAATAGTCACTTAACATTTGCATCAAGCATGCATTATAAAAGAAACCTAAGTCGCGATCAAGTCATGTAACATGAGATGAGAAAATTTTAACTTAAATTACGCAATTCGCAAAGTCAATCGCCAAAGTATCATGATACGGCTAGTCGATCGCGTCCGGCGATAAGACGCGGCATGCCCCACACGTGCTATGCGACTAACGGCCGATAAAAACTCACTTTAGGATAGACTCATCGGTGAATCACCGTCGAGGTCTAAGCGAATAATTGTTCACTTGCACAAGATGTGGAAAGCGAATGGCGAGGCGAACCTCATATCGGATGTTTAAAATATTGATACTTTTTTATCTAGGTCACATATAAGTGAAATATAATGTCTATAAAACGCACTTTCTCCCATAATATTAATAGCGTAAAATAAAACGTAAAACTTAACTAAAATGTAAAACTTAAAAGAATAAAATATGTAACAAACGTTTAAGATTTTTTTAAAATAATACATTGATTTATTATAATAAGAAAAGCCTACATTTTTATCATTTTCAATTAGAATAATTATAACAATACTGTAGACCAATAATAAAATTGTAACCCTACCTTTACATCCTAGATATAATATCTATGGTACATTTCATTATATCATTGCGAAATATATTTCTCGCAACATGTCTAGTGCGTTCGTCTCAACCGCTTTGTCATCAAGAAAAAATTTAGCAAGAACGTGCGGAGGATGTCTTCGAGAGGGTCGATTTTCGCTTTCCGGCGGGCGTGTAAGGGTTTTCGCAGCGTTTGACCGGCTATTTCATGTACGGTGCCGCATTTCGGTGCTCACTCAACGAGCGGGCTGCCCGCGCGCCGGTCTCGCACACTCGCTCCACTCGGTGACAATCACGAGACCGAACCTCGTTGTTTAGTGCGACATCTTATACACTTGTGATTTGTAAATCGAACACGCTTGTGTTCCACAGTGCGCCTGTAACGCGAGTGTATTCAGAGTGTTTTTCAAGGGTCCCGCCAAACGTTTTACAATCGGGAATTATTTTGTTGAATGAATATGGACTTGCGCGAAGGAGCTACATCAATGCCTTGTTCATGGATGTCTTCTTAACTGGTGTGTGATTTTTTTTTTGATTTTAAAATGATACTTTATTTATGACCACGGTTTTATTTCTTGTTGTCATTGCCAGCCTTGTGTGCGTAATGTAAACAATAGTCATTGAGTGGGTAGATGTAAATATTATTTTAATTATGATTTACAATTACACTGGGTATGTTGATTAGTTATCTAAGTGCATGAGCGTGCACATTAAACATAAAATTAGTTAACTTAAAATATGTTTTGTAAATTTAAATGTGATTTATTAAGTGTTTATATAGACTTCTTGCAAATTAGGCAGTTTTAAGGATTAGTACAGAAATCTTAGTGTTAAATATAATCTAGATAAGAGTCAATACTTTAATTCCATTAAAGAATTTTCCAAAGAATATAAATATACTTCCGTAAAAGCAGATTCACCAGACATGCCGTTTGCCAAAAAAATAGGTCATAACCGCTATAATGAGTCAAGGATTTTATTAAATGTTTAGTTAAAGCTAAAATTAAAAAAAAAGACTCACATTATACTTTTCTATACATTAATTCCTAAATTTCATTGATACATTTACTCCCAATTATTATCAATAACATTACAATTTATAATAGAGAGCAAAATCGCGGGTTCGTTCCGTAATTATACCTGCGTGCGATTTGTGAGATTAGAGGGTCAAGCGTTTTACAATCTTATTATTTTAATATCATGTTATTATTAAAATGTAAAGCGAAAAATTCACGAAAGCTCACTTCATTTATACAGCCTAAGTCAATGTGTATGGCATATTATATGTACAGCATACCACTAAAACACACGCCAGCCAAATTGGGAGAACGTGTTAAAATAATATCCACCGATATATTGTTACATTAAGTAGTAACTAAGTTATAAAATATAAATAACTTAGTTATAAAAACAAGTTACACACTTCACGGATAAATGCAATCCAAAATAACAAAATTATACATTGAGAAATGTGGTTTAAGGGTATACTTTTCCGGAGATGAATTCAATAGTTCCATTAGCATGTTAAGGAATTAAAATTGACTTTGGCGTTAGAGTGGGAGAACTTGCCTCGTTGAGACAAGAAATGGCATCATTCACATGACTAGATGTATCCAGACTCTCATTAGAGTATGGAGGGGCAATATAATGATTTTAATAAATTTGCAAAAACGGTACGAACTTGATCAAGTTGCAGTTAATTTAAATATTTTTATTTCTTTTGTTCAAAATTAAATTTTGTTATTATGAGATATTTCTAAAGAAATAGAAATAAAATCACTAATAATATAATAATTTTTAATACATAACCATTATGTGCGTATTAGGAATTAATTATCACTTGCTTTAACGGTGAAGGAAAACATCGTGAGGAAACCCACACATCTGAGAATCCTTTGTAAAGTTCTCGACGGTGTGTAAAGTCTACCAATCCGTACTTGACCAGCAGGGTGGAATATGGCCTAACTTCTTATTCTGATAAGAGACCCGTGTCCAGCAGCGGGACATTAATGGGTCGAGATGAATACGTAAGCATAATATGTAATTCTTCTTTTTTGCATCTCCATAACTATATTTGCATATAAATATTTACTCTAATTAATATGTACCTAATGCATTTTATAACAAAACATTTTATAGCAATAATTATTATTTATTATCTAGTAATACTGTTAGCTAAATAAGTACGTAACACGTAATTACATCACTGTTCTTCCATATAAGCGTAATTAAACAAGGTATTGTTATCAAAGTCGGTGTATAATGAATTCGATTGATGATCATTTTAGGAAGAGGACAATACAGATCGAGAAAGAAATCGATACAGCCTAGTAAGCGGATCGTGTGGGAATGAACAACAGTCGCCCGTCGGCTATCGATCAAAGGGATTTTTCACTGAATTCTGCCCGCGATGACATCGGACACCAATTAGTTTAGCTAACCAAATTCGAAACATCCGATCGATTACCTCTCATGCCTTTTTTGATCATAATTATTTAATTTGTTTATTCAACTAATGACATATCATTTCGAATCACGCTTCTTGAATGAAAGTAGTTAGCATTTGATATATGAATAAAATGTTTATTAAATGTAAAGCCTATATTAAAATGCATCTAAATTCCTGTGACTGCAGCCAGCCAGTAGGAGTTGTATGGAGTGCCACCCCCCATTTTTTCTCCACTTCACTACTCTATTGTCTAATGGTTCACAGAACACATTAACGTGCCAAGTTTCCATTTTCCTACAATACCCTAAAAAGGCGGTTAAACCGCACTCATTGTGCTTTACTGATGGAACCGGTGAACGCAATAGACGGTAATCTTCGCAGTGAGATTACTGCCAATGCGACACCGTATTATTTATTAACGCTATTTTCCCTAAATCTGTCATAGTTCTGTCTACGCCTATTATGTGACGATAAGCCGCTGGGAAATCCCTGTTGCAAATTACATAGTATACATACCCGGTTTTCGTTGAAATACGCGTAAACATTGTTTGTACATGACCATGCATTCGTTATAGATATTGAAGCCAGTGATCACTAACAATGATCACAAGATAAAAAATACTGCACATAAATATCTTGTAAACGGACGGTTTATGAACACTTTACATGTCTACTATTTTTAACTGTACGCGAAATGTCGTGTTTAGTTAGCATACATTATATTGTCAACGACACAGATTGACCTAATGATTCACTGACCATAAACGTCGCTTATACTCGTCTGACGTAACATAAGTAATACATGGATTCTATATAAACTTCTCATCTTGTTCCAATTTTATATCGTATCTCGCCGTTCCCATTGATAAATTCATTAATATGAAACTACGATCTTAAATATTGAGACACCGTAAACCTTACACGATGCTAACGGAAACTATACATGTACGCGTGTTTAGAACATATACAAAGAATTAAATAGACTCCAAAGCAATACGCACTGGTATTATCGCAGCCAAATAAATCGAATGCAAAGCCGGACCTGCAATTTCTATTAGTTACATTATGTGGCGCACTTACCCGAGCCCATTACCATTTGCACCGATTCAATTAGCATCCAGTCCTCTGTACCTGCATACCGCAGAGTTCGTCCTCATCATACTTATCTTAAGCTCATCATCATATTTAGCCGTATAAAAAATTATAACCTATTAGCAGTTCATTTAGATACTACGTCTATGATTTAGAAACACGCGATAGGATAACTTTCTACGTTTTAGCACTTGACGTGGACAAAGCGTCTAAGTGGGGATTCCTCTTTTAAAAGTTTGAAAACATCACTTTACAGAATTGCCTGTCTCGAGAGGCATACAATATATTTTATGGCCCAAGTACTAAACAAACTCTACAAATCTAACTTCAAATCGAACTTACTTGGTATCTAAAACAGTATTTACATAACGTTCATGATGCTTATTTACCATGATACATTTTAAACATTATGTACACCTTCCAACAAAAAACTGGTTCACTTTGGGGGCAATTGATTAAAGATCACGCGCAGATTCCAACATGTCTTCAAGAAAATGGTTTGTAGATGAAGATAAGTGTACACGCTTGTGCATATAATATGTAACTTGTAGTGCGTTTACGATAATAACGTGGCTTATTATTTTTTATGTGACTCCCAGCAACTCCCGCTTATAGGAATACACTGTATGTGCGTGAACTGTGGACACTAAACTACTATTGTGAGGCTTTAGACTGCCGTTTAGAAATTCCGAACAATATTTAAAAGTATGTTGTTTGTGAGTAACAGAGCAGTGATAGCCTAGTGGTTAAGATTCCGGTCTCTCACACTGAGTGTCCGGGGTTCGAACCCGCACGCACCTCAAATTTTTCGAAGTTATGTGCGTATTAGAAATTAATTATCACTTGCTTTAACGGTGAAGGAAAACATCGTGAGGAAACTTAGACGTCTGAGAGTTCTTTGTAAAGTTCTCGAAGATGTATAAAGTCTACCAATCTGCACTTGGCCGGCGTAGTGGACTATGGCTTCTAACCTCAGATCAGACCCGTACCCAGTAATGAGAAATGAATGGGTTGAGGATGTTGATGATAATGTTATTTGTCTCTTTTGTGTCCACCAATCCGCACTGTAGCAGGTTTGTGGTGTATTATTTGTGGTGTATTGTGGTGTGGTGTGCTTCAGGTATCCCCGGATATGGGGAAGACCCCTGCCCAGTGGTGGGATATAAAATAGTTGGAGCCACTGAATATCTTAGACTCAATGACGCTTGATAAATGAAAAAAATAACAGATTCTCATTATATTTCCGTGATTTATTAATAGATGGTAGAACTATAGTTCATCCGGCTAGATACCATCTCAACCCTCATGATCAGCCGTGAAACTATTCTTGTGTTTTTATTGGATAGATGTTGTAGGGTACACTCACAAGTGAGGCGACCATCTTAGACCCTAGGAGTAGCATCTTCGTACGACTTCAGATAGGACTTCCGTTGTATTTGTGGTTAGATGTGTGTCCATGGACTGCAGTGACCACTTTCGCGCTCGTTTGATACTCTACTCACATAAAAAAATTGAAACAAAAAACGGACATGTATGCTTAGTCAAATTAACCTGGAGCCCAACGCAAGCTAATTCTGTTCTAAATCAAGTTAAAAAAAAAAAAATTAAAATTAATTTAATTTGTTTCAGGTTTTCCCAAAAGGCTTTTGGTAGCTACATCTATCATAGTAATAATCGCCATGTGTCTAATTCCTGCTGAATCTCGTTCGGTGGAACACAGGAGACGGCATCAAAGAAGGCAGCCAGAGAACATGGCGCAATTAACCAAAGACATCGCAACATCTATGAAACGATCAAGAAATCCCAGCATCGAGCTATACAAGAACGCAACTAGAAAGATTACGAAAAAGCTACGTAACACAAAAAGGTTTTTTGATCAAAAACGAAGGATTCTTAACGAGACTAAAGAGTACGGTGATGGCAAGCCGGAATGGCTGCCTACGTTCAGCTTCGTCGATGTGCACTTCCACGATTATAAGACGTCTCGCAAAGGCACTTCTATAACAGAAAGAAAGGTAAGACTTTTTATATTAGAGAAATAGCGAACGGGTAATTGACTGGACGTAAAGTCACTGCAATCCATGGACTTCTGTAAGCCTTACCATTAAGGTATACCGAAATATTAACGACCCCCGTGGCATAGTGGTATCCATGCCGGACTGACACGCAGAGTTCCGGATTCGGTTCCAGACCGCGCAGACACCGAATGATGAGTTTAGATATATAGATAGATTCCTGTTTTGGGTCTGGGTCTTAATATGTGGTCATGGCACCCACGAGATGGAATCCTAATATTGGACTATGAGTGTAAGCGTTATTTAATTTGAATCTCTATAAAAAAGTTTACGCTACGCAGATTGAATAGGCATGAAGCTTTGCATCTAAAGCAAGCTTAATATTTGGAGTAAGCTTTAAAGGTCTGACAGTGTAATTACTGTGGCCGATCATTTCACATCACGCGGGTGTGGTGGTCCAACCCATCAGTCTTTTTGTATTCCGTTCAATGTTTTTACATCATTTTTAATTTATTTTTGCTTTATTTAAGACAAAGAATCTCCGTGTACATTAGCCTGCTCGAGGCTGACCGTTGCAACTTAAATGAGGTTCGTTCGAGCCAAATTACACGTGGCTGGCCTTTGTACCGCGTTTATTTACTTCACATTGTACTTAAGAGCAATAACTAGAAGTACAAGCCCTTCATTTTCACCGCCGCATTTCTTTTTGAGATCGATGTAGTTTTTAGTCGTTTATAAGTCCTTAATAACAAAAGATTAAAGAAAATTTCTTTAATTTTAGACTCGATCTGCAGTTGCTAATGTGAAAACTAAAGATATTTCACACCACTTTGACCTTATGAACCGAATTTTGTCTTTGATTCATAAATGGTCTTTAGATTTACATTTTTGAAAACTAGTAGTATGATATATCATTTGAAAAATAAATACATTTAACATTTAAAAATACATAATTTGCGCACCACAGTCATCGCCTGTTAAGTTGAATAATTATGTGCAAAAAGAGGACACGCTCATAACTCATATCCAATGAGAAATGACCTCAAACAGTTGTCCATTCGCATTGTAAAGCTAAGTTAAGTGCACGGGAAAGAGGTTCCCGTGCCGCTGGTGGCATATAAATCTGAAGCTTTTGTTTAGTCTCAGTTGGAACAAACCACGGATCCAGTTAAATGTTTCGGAGAAATTTGCATAGATGGCCACCGCCCGATTCTCCGGCGCGCACGCGATCTTAAATTGAACCTTTAATAACAATAAACGCCGAGCTTTGTTATTTAAGGATATTTTGTTGATATATTGCATGCATGACATCTCAAAGGTAATGTGGAAGTTGGCAGATTTGAAATATATTTCATATAATAAATACAGTATTAATATTACTTGTATCAAGGGAAAACCATAGTCAATTTCAATATGGTTTTGAAAAATAAATTACGCTTAATTAGATTTCGCCAAACTCGAATTCCTGAATTAAGATTTTGATATGCATTTAATATTTTGAGTCGCTACCATTTTATCAGGGAAACGTTGAATTTCGACTGCTATCACTATTGGTATATCTGTATCTACCTTGTAGCAATTTCCCACTGGTGTGTTCTAGTTTAAAGGGTATGGTAAGACTGATGGAGTTATACGAGCCTTTCTAATTTAATCTTCAGGGGCAGCCGCATCTGCGACTATCTGCAGATCGGATATCTGATCTATAAGGATGTCTATAATCATCTTTAGATACCTAACTATAAACAATCAGATTCGCGAGCTAACAAATTGTTTTTTTAATAAGAAAAAAATATTTCCCAAATCCTATGTGTCAAAATTTCCGTAATCCACATATTATCTGCTCTCGAAACGGAATATTGATTTTGTAAATACATCTAAGAACCTTTTGGTGCAATAAGTGATGTGCGCTCACATCACACACAAATATGTAAATGAAACAGACAATATCAAAGATGCCAATGTATTTATAGTTTCAATTGTACTTACCGCCTCCGTTCACGAAAATCTATTATCCACTAGCGTCTTGTAACGGATCTCTTAGAGCTTTTATTATTTACCGAACACACATCTGGACCGCGAGACTTTCTATTACGTATTCATATTGAACACCCACTAATTAGTACACAAAAGTTAATGCGACACGAGACAATAAGTATGTGTGCATTCAAAGTGTCCGATGTCCTTACACATTAGGGCGACCTTTTCTTCAAGCGAGCCATACACTAAATTATTTTCTAACATAGCAGTGCCGAGTCGTCCGGTATCCATGTCAATGAATATTAAATATTTCTTGTGTATGTCTCGACAGTTCGTCAATGCACGGCCACTTAAGATATTTAAATATTTGACGTTGGGCAAAGGAAAGCGTTAGAATTCAAGTGATCTCAGCTTCGTTCGGGTCTTAGTTGACTTACGAACAATTTAAAAATTAAATACTGCTCAAATGAGACGTTAAAACATTGGATCCGGCTAAAGAGTAGTGTGGACATTCTCTTATCTATAATTTATTACACCGGTTTATTCAAAAAGAAACCGAATAAAGTTATTTATAACATGTTTGTTTATGTATATTAAATATTATTAATCGTACTTAGTGCAAAATGGCTTGAAGCCTTTGTCACTTGACTAGACCCCAGAGATAAGCGCGTTGTATATTATACTCGTATATAAGAAAAGGTATTTAGATGCCGCAGAGAGCAAAGGGCAGGCATTCCACAGTACTAGTACGAAGCTTTCGTGGTGACAGAGTGCGTTTAAGCGGTCGCTCCGTACGCGTTTGGTGTTTGTTCAGTATTTACGATTTAACAAAACAACACGAAATGTTAAAAACACATTATTTGTCCAAGTGAGACGAATGTGAACTTACGATTCCGGCACAGTGCGTTTGTCTCCAACACGTTCCGCGGACTAAGACCGACTCTTTAAGGCAAATGTACGGCTCATTGTCGGGTTTTCAGTGTTAATACTTCGCCATATTTACTCACAGACTCAACCGCTTTTATTATCGTACCCGACAATTTCTTTGCGCGTCTCCCCTCACAATGCTCATTGCACGCCGTGGCCCGGGCTCAATGCTTTTATGAACCGTAAAAGATTAACGATTAATTTTTGAGTCGGCCATTTAACGTCTTATAAATATCGAATAATGTTATGTATAAATGCATAACGGGATTCCTATGTCCATATATATCATATATAACTTAACGATAAATTTATAACGTCTAAAATATAGATTTACTCTGAGAAACTATTTATTGTCATTGGTTTATATCCAACGTTAGTATGATTGTATGAGAAGGAATGCGTATTCCGGGAACGTGGTACGACAGTAGAAAATAAATAGCTGACTAAAATTATTTATTTGATATTTGTATTTATATGTAAGAATTTATTTCCAAATGACTGAACTAATTCGCTGTCAAAAATTCTATTATTTAAAATTTTAACAAAATTAAAAAGAAAAGCAGAAAATTTAAATTTTTTTATGTCCTTAATATATTACACGCGGCCAGGCGCTAGATTTTAAACATACGCAAACAGTGCATCAATGATAATTACTTAATACACCATTGACGTAAAGATTAGCGGAAAACGAACCTAGTGTAGGATTTGCGGAAACTGATCAAAATCTTTCCGTTATGCGCAGGTTGACCGTATCGTGTTATGTGTCACGTTCACTTATGGCCGTTTCAGAGTAACGCCATTCAGTCAGCGACATATGATTTAGCACAAATTTTATATTAATTACCATTGGCGCTAGAGAGTAATCCGCCGTTCCCGGAATAAGTAATGAGTGCTCTTGTGAATGGGATGAGTTCATTCATTACTCCCGCTTCAGCGTGGATTGTTTTCCTGAAACATTAGTCATCGTAGTAGTGTAGTATTAGTCAATGCTCATTGATATGTAACGTGTGACTAGACATCGAGTTACCGCAAATTAATTTCATGTAACCATCGTCATCGTTGGAATCATGATCTTCATTAACCACCACCATCACTGCAAACTATCTCCCACTATCATCATACACCACCTTCATGTGCCACCATCATACACCACCACCATACACCACCATCATACACCACCATCATGCACCATCATTATACGCTACCATCATACGACACCATCATACGCCACAATCATACGCCACCATTATACACCACCATCATACACCACCATCATACACCACCATCATACACCACCATCATACACCATCATCATACATCACCATCATACGCCACCATCATACGCCACTATCGTACACCTCCATCATACACCATCATCATACATCATCATGATACGCCACCATCATACCGCACCATCATACACCATCATCATACACCACCATCATACACCACCATCATACACCACCATCATGCACCGCCATCATACACCACCATCATACCCCACCACCATACGCCACCTTTATACACCACCATCATAAACAACCATCTTCAAACAAGAAGAATTTAGACCATGGAATACCACATTGTATCAATCAGATTGACAAGCTAACCTTTTAAGAACTGTGAGTCATATGTAGGTCTTCTCACGACGTATTCCTCTAACATTAATATCAATTTTAATATACATGCAAGCATTAAAAAACGAGTGACCTGCTTAGAATTTAATCTCTGGCCTTAGCTATCATTGCTTTGTAAATTTCATTTATATTCTAAGAAACTAATACTTTTTATTAATATTTTGATTATTTTTTATGTCATAAGACCAAAACAGTTATCAGACATTATAGACTTTCATTTGTCAAAAACTTTGTTTTGTATCTTCGTCTGATCTTAGATTCATTCAGTTGTAACATAAACAAACTTACAATTCTTCAATTCTATTGTTTTCAGTTCAAAATTTCTTTATTTGTAAGATAACAACGTAGTGACTCTCCACACCCATCTCTTTTCATTTTCATTAGTTAGAAACGGAAAAGTTCTAAACAATATTTATTTATTCTTTATTGAGTCAAAAGAGACAACGGTACATAAGCCTTGATAAAATTTATATCAGCCAAACTAAAATGACGATCGTCACCACTCATTTATATTTTTTTACGAATAATGCTTCACCTATATCATTTCAACATTTGAATCTTCTTTGCGCACGTCGAAAAACGAACGCGCCAAAGAGCCATTATCGCAATGTTTTGATTCGCTCTATAGGTAGGCGCACTTAAAACATTTAAGCTTCGCTGTTGACTGACCGGATCACCTGGTATTTATATTTGCGTTTCTGTGCATATTCTGTAGTTATTGTTAACTAATATCGAATGCGAAAATAACAAATGCATTGATGAGCGTGCAAGCTGAGATGTGTAGTGATCACTGCAGCCTATGAACACCCACGTTTAACCTTACTCAGGACTGAATCTATCTGAGGTTGTATATACACGCGTTGCCTCTCCTGACGCCTAAGATAGTCGCCTCGCTTGCTTGCTTCACAGCGGATTGTAAGACTGGCGGTGGTACTTCCGCGGACAAACTGTAGTTCTACCACTTATTACCACTTATTATAAAATCTTTTATACTGATTATTTACCATTACTCACTCGTGTATACATATACCAAAATAACAACAGTGGTGGTCTACGGTATGTACTTTGACTTTTTACACGGGGACTCGGAGTTCAAATCCTAGGAACTTATCATTTTTCGAAGTTATGTACGTATTAGAAATAAATTAATACATCCTTTAACAGTAAAGGAAAACACCGCAAAGAATCCTGCATATCTGAATTCTTAATAAATTCTCAACTATACGTGAAGTATACTAATCGGTACTTAACCAACGTGAAGGACGGGCTTTCTTAGACGAAACACTTCTCATGCTTTTCATTTTGAGAAGAGACTCATGCTCTGCAGTGGAACAGGAATGAGTTAATGATGATGACGTATCATCATCGACCCATTAATGTCCCACTGCTGGGCACAGGTCTCCTCTCAGAATAAGAAGGGTTAGGCCATAGTCCACCACGCTGGCCAAATGCGGGTTGGTAGACTTCACACACCTTCAAGAACTTTTCAA
>DWKL01000459.1:0-18847 GCA_018249415.1 Phareas burnsi | reverse complement strand
ACATGACTGTTTGTCCACATTTTTCAATAGATATATAAGAAATAATTGTTTTTTTATACCTATAATTGGACGAAAGCTTGACTAAGAAACCGCATCTGGGATGAAAACGCAGTTTATCGTGTGCGACTGAAACAGAGATATATTTACATTCAATGTAACATTTTATTTATTGCACATACGCGTGTACACACATACATACTTTTGCTAAAACAATAATAGGCTTAAAACAAAGACCATGCGCAGACATCTAGATAAATAAAAAATACATATTTTAAAAAGTGAACAAACAATAAATAATAACAAAATCAACAGTAATTTGTTGTTACCGGAATTACATAGAATGTCTCCCTTTGGAAAATAACGCGATCGTTGATCAATTACGATAAACTATTGATCACCGATTACTGTGGTGTTACCGAGTGCTGGCGATGCTGTTTTTTTTTTAGTTGGAAGAGTAACAAACGAGCGTGCAGGCCAACTGATGTTAAGTGGTCATTGCAGCCCATGGACACCCACATCTAACTTTAAACAGGACTGAAGTGCTATCTGAGGTCGTACACAGGTGTGTTACTACGCCTGAGGACTGAGATGGTCGCCTCGCTGTAATTTTGGCCGGCAACCACATCTCTCCAACCGAAACACAAGTATTGCTTCACAGCGGATTATGAACACAGCGGTGGTACTTCCATGGACGAACTACAGTTCTACCACCTATCACTACAGTATACCTACCTACCAAGTATATGTTGTTTACATCAAGTTGTATCAAGATTGTACGATCCCAAATATTAAGAGGCGATGAAATTCTCCAAACTACGACTGTCATAATAATAAAAACACAGCGGCATGAAAAGCGACATTAGCTAAAGACAACGTAGAATAAATACAAATAATGTGATAACATTTCGCTTTTCTACTGTACATGTCACATGCCAGCGACAAATAAAAGTTGAACTTAAATAAACATTTCTACAAAATATGCCCAACGATACGCAAATTAAATACACATGTATGCCAATTAAGCGTAAAATGTTAAACAGACCCTCGAGTGGTGCGGCTTGCGAATGCGGACTGCGTATGCGGCGCGCACGCTTAATGAGACTAATATATACCGTGGGACCATGAAAATATAAATGTTTTACTAAACTATATGTCTTCTTTATTGGCGAAAATGGCGCTGATTAACTGTCGAGTGGCTCAGATATATCTAGATTATCTAACTTACATAATGATGGAGAAGCTTACAAGTAAATTCAAAATGTTCCACTAAATTGAATGTTCACCTAAATGAGAATAACTAAGATCAAAACTGTGTCTGTGCATCCTCAGCACAATAAACAAGTCGTGTTCCAATGACATCAATAGCTGGTTTTCTAGTAAGATCCACTCCTAGAAAAAAAAATTTCGAGACATGTCACGGTATACATGGACTGGGAATTTGAAAACATTTTCGTTTCGATCAGACATCCGTCCGAACGAATAGAACGCCGATTATTGAATTTGATTATAGTTATAAGAACGTTGTTATAGACATATTAAAACCATAATGATCTGTCTCTATTGTTGTATTAAACCAACAAAAGTTACAATGGGAACATGTCAGCCCAAACCCGAACAGTACAACACAATCCATCTCGATGCAACAAACTTATTACATAAACTATAATCGTCGAGTCGAGTTCAATTTTTCCATTACAAATCATTCTGTTAGTAAAATTTCTTAAAATCCAACAGAACTTGGAAGAAGATCAGATTGTCATTCAGCGAACATTGCCCATTTTTAGATTTGTCCTTTTGATTAAACAATATCAATTGTCCACGATACGATGTCTTGGATACCAGATAGCTTTAGAGTAACAATTTTTAATAATTTCTAAAAAAATCTAAATAAATTCTCAATGTTATAAAAAAAAACGGCGCACCAAATTCCACGTAGCAAATTTACGTCACTTTTAATATTTTTTAAGTTATTAGAAATATATATAAGTTGTAAGAAATTTATCGAAATCGCTAAGTTATAAACCGCATTCGACGCTCAGCGCAGGCCGTGACCGCAAACCGCACCGCCCGGGCATCCCATACCGTTAGAGAGTCAAATGTACCTATGTCGTTATCGTCGTCTGGCATAGTGATTATTGTCTCTACTATTCTATTCTCGACGCCACGGGCCTCATCAACGATGGCCTCAGATTCTTCTAGAATAAAAGAATATTTCACTACGTATCAATTTTCACATTAAAAACCCAATGTACACAGAAAATCAAATTTTAAAGTTAAACCGTATTAATTCTACACTTTATATAGTAACACTACAACATAAGGTATATCTACCACACCAAACAGATACAAATGTCTATTGTCTATTTGTCCTTATTACACTAATACCACTTACATTTACGACGAACGATTCAAAAAAGTTTTAATATAAATGAATATATACAAAAATTTTTTGGAATCTCGTGCCAATAAATCTGAGAAAATTACTTGTAGCACGTAGAAATAGTAAAAAACTGCTTGTAGAGGTCTTAGTTTGAATCCACATTAAGCGACTAATTCTTCGACGAGCATGTAAATAATACAAATATAACGACCACTTGCTTTAACAGTGAAGGAAAATATCTCGAGGAATTTGTTTTTTTATGTGGGAAGAGTAGCAAACGAGCGTGTATAGTACTCGGTATTAAGTAGTCCCTGCGTCCCATAGACATCTAACCTCAAACAGAACTAACGTCCTATCTGAGGTCGTACGCAGACGCGTTACTACCCCTGAGAGCTAAGATGGCCGCCTTCGCTGTAAATGTATTGGCCAACCTACATGCAATAAAAAAGTATACGAATTCTGTCGTTACTAAGTCCATAAGTATCTGCTACTTGGCAAGCGTAGGCAGACCATGATTCTGAAGAGGGCCGCTGCCCAGTAGAATGAAAGTAATGATTATAAACCGTAAGATTACAAAAGACCTATATGTCATATTTTACTATGCCGCATATAGATATAAGACGATAGAAGTGCGAAGGAGGCGTGGTTCACGCGCCCGTTGTAATTTTGCGAGTTATGTCAGTTATCGCACAACACACTAGTGTATCAGCGAAGAGATGAGCTCAGACACGCGTTTGTGAATATTTGAGTTTCTACTGATCCTGTTGCAGTGTTTCTCGTGTAGATTGTTTTTATTGCGCATTGTTATTATTATTTTTTGGAATTTTGGATACGTACAAATGTGTGTGTGACAGCAGGGGAGGGATATAGTGGAGACAGCGGGCGCATAATATTTCTAGTCCTCTTATATTGTTCTATGCTGAATCTCTTAGTCGCCTAACACATCTAGAATCTAGGGAAGAAAGAGCGTTCTAGATAAACATCACAAAACAGATGTAAGCATGTTTCGATTAAATGGGTCATAAGTTACAAACCACTAGTGAGGCCCGCCTCGGACGCTTCAGATAGACTGTTGTCAAATTGACTAGTGGTGGCCCCGTCGCCAGTGTAGGGTGTCAGCTGGTCCAAGTGCCAATCATACAGCATGCCCACGCGGCAACGATCTTCGGTAGCATCCTCTGGAATTATTAAAATTATAAATGTTAATTAGGATCTGATTTTCGCTTTGTTGCGAATTTCGAAAGTAATATAATAAAATGCATATAAGTAGTGATATCATAGTGGAAAGACTCGGGCCTCTCACGCTGGGCGTCCAGGATAAGAATTCCGCTCGCAATTGTGAGAAATATAAATAGAAACACATTGAATGTGAGGGTAGGATGAAGAAAAAGGAAAAGGTAGCGAAAGAGTGATTTAAAAAGAAATAAAAGAGTTTAGATAGTAAAAATGTTACTACCAATGTTCCTTGCCCCGGCGACATTGGAGTCCAGGTGAATGTCCCGGATTCCCCTCGCTATGGAGTCGTAGCGATCTTCACGACTGTCATCGTCGGTGCATCTGTCGCTCATAACATCTGAAATGAGATTAAATGGTTTACCTCTTTTCAAAAATAATTAAGAAATAAATTTGTCTTAAGCTACTTCCCAACTGCCGTTACATTCTGTTGAACTTGTTGTTGTTCCATATTCAATATAAAATTTATTTATTTGTAGTTCGAAAGCAATCATTTAACGACATTCATTGTCATGTTAAGGTTGCAAACAATGATTGACATTTTATGTCAATTTATTTTTTGTAGAACATTTCATGCAATTATTTCAGCAATTCGTGTTGCCAGTGTTGACATACGGAACCAAGGCGGATCTTTCATCATAAATAGCCCTAAAACCCAAAAGTCACTCGGTGGCTATGAAGAGAGCTATGAACGGTACGTTGCTGCGCAAAAGAGATAATGAAGTCTCTAGACACACGACATGTACTGAAGGCAAAAAACAAACAGCGGGGAAATTATTGGATTCAGGAGGCACAGGACCAGTTAGTGTAACGTCAATTAGATGAGGCCTATGTCCAGCAATGGACCTTAATAGGCTAAAGGATGACAACATTTCATAAATTTTAATTTTAAACCAAAAGAAATGTGGGCGCTCTGTACTCAAATTTAGTTTATTTTATCAAGTTTAGTATACATTAAAGCAAGCAACAAACTATAAAATAATCCGCACTATCGAGAGGTAAATAATGCAAATAATACCATCCTTAATTATTTATCTACACAAGTATACATCTGAAAAACCGTTAAAATGTTCTTCAACAAAAGTGACGACAGTTTCGGATTGCCATTACACAGGTTATGTACTAACATAATGTAAACTAAAGTTACGTACCTGCTAGCATGTTTTTGTTTTCCTCATCATGCGTACTGATCAAGCAGTTACGAAAACGGTTGACACATGCGACTAATTTCAGTACACACTACGCTATTGACAAAATACATATACATTTGTACTGCAACTCCCAAAATATTAAGAAGCGAAATACGCCAATCAAGCATTCCATGATTAATCCAGTAAACTTCCCATCACCAATCTTAAAACCTATGCTTTACCTTGAATCAGAAAGAAGCGTAGTCCAATAAAATGAGACTCGAATCGCAATTCGCATGAGTTTAGAACAGAGTCTTCCAAATTACATGCGTGTGTAAGTTTCTTCTACATATCAATATTCTGGTATTACATAAGACAGAATAGTTATATCAAAAAGTGGTTATCTTGCAATAGGAGTCCATTTGGTTACTTTGGTCTGGACAGTTACCGACACCATGGTTGCATCGCACGACAAGGGAGGATCAAGATTTGCACCTATCTTCGTACAGTGATCACAAACTATTCTGACTTGGACACTACTATTTCTTAAAGCGCTCTGACTTCGCCAAGTACTACTGTAACCGACTGCTTAAGGTTCGTGACGGGAATTGTGTGTCCAATCCATGGACATCGTCCATCAATCAACCAAATTAAATTTCGACCTGGAAATTAAACTTATGCCCGTATTTATAATAACTTGTAGCATTGTGTTTTCTTGATAAAGTCATCACTGTCACTTGATTGGTTAGGTGGGGATTCTAACTTTTGACAGCGCTAATTTCAAGCAATTACTGAAATGTAAAATAAAAATGGCTCCTTAAGTAGTGATTTTTACTTAAGTACTCAATTTTACTTCTTTATAAATACGAGCATGAGAAACGCACGCAACGGGTTCTAGGTTTGAAACTCAGCAGACTGAAATCTGAGTTATCGCAGACATCCTAAGCTTATGTGTGTACCAGTTTTTCTGTGTGTCTTTAGCAACCACGATTCGAGGTCTACCGTGAGGATATGAGAATAAAAGGCATTATAATCAGTGGCCAGATTTAAGTCAACGCGACAGCAATGTGTTATTTCAAAATATGTGCGAAGATTTAAAGAGGAGCGTGCTATGACGATGAAGATAAGTGAAACATTTTTCGGAAAGATGATGGAATGTCATTATTGATTTCGATATCATTAAATATCTCCAAACTTAGATTGTGTCTCTTAAGCATTGGCAGGTTGCAGAGGCAATATGAAGCTTACATGTTCGAAAAACTGTTTATATAGCATAGAATTAGCAAACGAGCAAGCAGTTCATCTTCTGGTGAGTGATTACTGCAGACGTGATCTGTGATGCGTCATCAACCCCAAATAGGATTAAAATCCTCGGTCACAGCTGCGTTGTTACCCTTGAGAACTAAGTTGGAATTCCTCGTCTAAGTGCCTCACTTACCACAGCCCTTAAACCAGAACCCTAGCTAGCGTTTGGGACTGCGGATGTAAGACAGAATTAGGTGTGGCAGTAGCTCCTCCACGAAGCGCAGCAGTGATAGCATAGTGGTTAAGATTCCGGCCTCCCACACGGGGTGTCCGGGGTTCGAATCCCGCACGCACTTCTAATTTTTCGAAGTTATGTGCGTATTAGAAATTAATTATCACTTGCTTTATGGTGAAGGAAAACATCGTAAGGAAACATATACATCTGATTGTACTTCGTAAAGTTTTCGAAGGTGTGTGAAGTCTACCAATCCGCACTTGGCCAGCGTGGTGGATTATGGCCTAATCGTTCTCATTCTGAGAGGAGATTTGCGCCCAGCAGTGGGACCTTAATGGGTTAATGATGATGTACTGACAGAAAGAAAAATGCTCTACGTGCGACTACGGCTTGGGATAAAGCAGAACGTCTACCGACCAGGTGGACTGCTGGCACTGCTGACCGCTGACGCAGACAGCGGGAAACAGCTGGATTCAGCGCGCCCAGCACCGGTCGGAGTGACACCCGCTAGGAAAAACTAGCAAGTCAAATCTACATCTCTGCCGACATAACTGGAGACCTGGCTGCAATGGCTGAATTACTTGTTAATCTCATATTTCATTATAAAATGTTTTAATTTTTAAATCGTTTTCTCTTTCATATTTAAGCAGTTTATATGCAAACGAAATTACGTTTAAGAAAGGACCTACCTAATTTATATATATTTTTAACAAAGAAATAGCAAACAAGCACGCAGTCTACCTGATGGTAGGTGGTCTCTGGTGCCCATGGACCTCTGGGACCAACCCCTAATAGGGTTGAAGTCTTACTTGATGTGGCCCACAGTTAAGTTTCTACCTCTGAAAACTATGTTAGCAAGCCTCGTGTTAATATGCCTTCCTTACCCCTTAAAATCGCAACCTACCACCGTTATACCTAACAGTTAAAAAGGTTATTTTATTTTTGGGCCAATTTGTAGGATTTCATATGGAAGTCAACGCCGTCCTCCTGGCCCTACATATAAAGATAAATATTATGAAGCGTGACAGGAAACCGGTTTAACAAAATATGTGTCGTTATGCGTAATGTCCTAACAAATAATAATAAAAACAAAAAGAGAAAAAAGTTTACGAAATCCCTTAGGTTAGGTTAGGGATCTCCTCATACAGTAAACGCGTTTTCTTTTAACCCTTGTTATTTTTGCTCTATCGCAAAACCGGTAATGCATCAAACCTTGCTGTAATTAATTACAGCAAAATAAATATTTTAAAAACACGTTGGCCTAGTGTGCATCGGGCTCGCGCTCATTATCGTGAACTGAATAAGAGAAAACACTTATTTGGTTAATACAAAACACAAACATCTATATTGCGTGGAGGTTCGGAACCCTCAGTGCACGACTCACACTTGACCGTTTTTTCACATTGTACTAGTGGATGGATATGACGTCACCAATGCCAGATATCGAGTTAAGTTGACCGGATGGTAGTAAGAGATGTTCGAACATTAAGTGGAAGTGAAACGATGCCACGAATACAATTTTGATAGAATAGTGTGGAATCAAGGAGGTATATACAGAAGAAAAAATAATTAGAAGCAAAGGATGCACTATATGGACACTAATTACTCAAGCTGTAAATATATCTATTTTTACATATTCTTACATATTAAATTCAATATATAAATATAGTAAATAAATTAGAATATTAATAGGTATATATATTTTTAATGAAAAATAACAATTATAACAACTATCTATTATATATAATTCACGTGTCACGATGTTTGTCCGAGATTAACTCCGAAACTAACTATCTCATTTTAAGGTTTTTTTTTAAATGTGTGTTTCATTCCAACTTGAGGGATAGGATAGTTTTTATTCAGTTTTTTTTCCTTAACAATACCAATTATAATATCTAATAATTTGACGAAATACAAGAAAGCCACAGGAACGCGTGGCCGTCTCTGCTTTAGTCTTCAACGTTGTAACTGTACCTACTTAAAATGATTTGATTCGATTTCGGGGGAAAATTAAAACTAAAACTTTTAGTAACATTATATCTTTATCTGATGGAGGTAACAAACTGCCGCCTGACATTAAGTGACACTGCAGTCTATGAAGCGCTGACGTCAAATCCATAGGTCAATAATCAAATAGGTCAAATAGGGCATTACCTGAAAATGATGCGTTGCTACCCCCGACTACTACTAAACAGTTTAGAGTATGCGTGTCTTACCACATCGTACCGTTGCGTTCAACGGTGGGCATAACACCCTATTACTTATGTTTTCTCAATATATTATTACATAATATTTCAATTAATGTTAAAAAGTGTGGGTGAGGGGGTATTTACCTGCTCGAGAATATGCACAGGCCATGCTTCTTTAAATACCCACCAAATATCCACCCAGAGTACCCGCCCTTGAGACTCTAACAACACTTAATTCCACCACCACCCTCCTGCCCTCCCAAAGGCGAACAATATCGTAGAATAAGGGAGGATAGGTGGGTAACGACGTATACCGCTAAGAGTAAAACATTTTGTTTTCCCTCGAAAACAATCCACTAGATGTAAATTGTTTTATAAAAGCCTTAATGTATTGTCAATTTAACCACTTGAGCCAGCATATCACGAATGCACTGAGAGGAAAGTGGCGGTAAACACGTTCGGCATTTCACGGCCAGCTTTTTTTTTACAAATCTTGTTTTACGGCTTACTATTACAAGGGTTTTCTTTAAATACAATACTCTTGCATTGCCTTAAGTGGATTGGATCGAAGGAAAAACGAAATACTACAAGTACTACAAGGCAGAATTGTGGTTAACAAAATGTGGGGTATGAAATAAAATTGTGTTATATATACACATAATGTACAATGTTTATAAAATGTGATTCGCGTCTATTACTTTGTAACTTGAAGACAAACCGAATCTCGAAGATAACCCACTAGAATCCTTACGAAACAATTATATAATAGTAATAATACAGAAACGTTTTCTTATTAACATTAAACATTTTAGTAGTGAACGGATTCTTAATTTTTACTATTATAAATAATTATAAAAAATGCCTAACGGTAATATTGTTTAGTATTGTGTGTAACTATGCAAAATACATAGTTACACACAATTATAAAGACATAAGGGCATATTTCAAATATGGCAATTTCACTCTGCTATACAGATGCGTGTTAGTAAACATGTAGTTCGACATTACCGTCGCTATAGTTTGAACAGTACATTATTCCGATCGTTACTACACAAACACCACACAGGCTCCCCTCATGTATCGACGCAAAAAAAAAACAAAAAAAAATATGCTCCAATACTCAACAGCTGTTCGATATAATGCTTTGACAAATGAAAAAGTATAGAAAAATATATTCCTTATTGCTCGGACCAATTCAAACTTTGTATTACGATCAAACATAAATCTGTAATGTAATAAATGCAAAAGTAATTTTGTTTGTTCGTTACTTTTGAACCGAAATCTATAAGATTTGGATTTTTCCAAATCTTATAGATTTCGGAATTGTTATTTTAAACTTGCAGCTAAAGCAAGAACGTAGACTTCCTTTTGTCGTAAAAAGTTACTTTCTCATTTACAATGTTAGTGTGGATGAAGATTTGTATTTAATTACACTAATAGACATAACAGGCACGTGTACTCATGAGCTGATTACACGTGACACGGTAGTAGTCAGAGGTGCAATGAGCTCACTACTTTAACGTATCTCCTAAAATGAACGCGGACGAAGTCGCGGACATAGCTAGTTAAGTATAAACGGTGACTCACTCGCGTTTGCTGTATCGTCGATCGTTATAAGCCGGCAAGGGTGACGTGCCATCGATACACGAGGGGAGATCCCAACAACAACTACAAGCATTAAAACACACATGTATAGGGTGGATCATCTTGGACCGACCGGTGTACAACGCGTACAATTATTGCGTTGTACACCGGTAACTTAATTTATTTTTTTCATTTAAAATTTTGTTGGTACAAAAATACGTCATTTAATGACCTCCATATTCAGACTCATTGTCCAACTTTGTTTTTACATTTTTTGGAATGATCATAGCTGAAAGCCATTTGCTACCATTGGCCAGTGCAAATGAATGCTCCGACCTGACAGTTTTCCATAAAGTTCTAAAAAAAATTAGAACTTTAAGGAAAACAGTCAGGTACGTACATTTCCTTGGAATTTTTCCTTCGTAGTTCAAGAAAGTTATTATAATTTTTACCATGCACGCACTAGCCTATTGAAAAATCATAAGTGCGTGCCAGGGATTCAAACCACGAGCTCCCGCCTGAAAGGATCGAAATTCATACCACTTATCTATCACTGCTCATAGTGGTCAAAATATGATTAAAATTGCACTTTTGTATTAAATAAAAATGTTAATAAAACATTAAAATTGCAAATTACATGCATATATTCAGTTAGTCCAAGTTAACCGACCCTATATAAGTATAAAAGCATAGGCATAAACACAACTGTACCCTGATCGGGATCGCCGGAACCCGACGAATCGGAATTAGCTCTAGTGTTCCGTCTCAATTGCCAATCATTATTGTATAGGTCTCCTGCGCCTTCCTCTACAAAAGAAGAAATTCAGATGTTATTCACGAATAACATAAATTGTTTACTTGAATGACCACGTGGAGCCAATGTTATTGCAGTATTTATATAAGTGTAACTTTGATAGCGATCTCCACCAATCCCTCGGCATTCGTTAGTTCACAGCTGGGCACAGGCCTCCATAAAAGGTTTCGCCGTAGTCACTGGCCCGTAGTCAGGGACCACCTTTTCGGGGATACGCTATTGTCCGTCAGCTGTATCTTAATCCCCACAGGCTTGAGTTCAACTATAATCTCATGTGATGATAAATCTAGGACGAAGCAATCTTGTCCACAGGATGCCTTTTTACTCGTCCATTAAACATTATAATCAACCGTTTAACACAAGCTCGGCGAGCGTGCGTTATCGTACGCACTGAAGCCATAGACAAAGTAATCAGGTAGACTCTTAACGCAAAAGCATTACATTCTGGTATTGCATCAAACACATAGATCCAATATATCGCTACTCCTACGAATGTTATCGATCTCATTATGTTGCGTGCTTGTTCGAGCCAATTAGAATGCTATCTGAATCCATCAGCGTGCAGTCAACCCATGCAATTCACACCACGATTACAGACTTACCTATATGAAAAGTTGTATATTTAATTAATTCGCGCATGGTTACCGATAAGAGGAGACAGTACCCAACTTGTAACATTGGTTTTATTTCATTGTCCACAGCAAGCAAGGCCGGCGGCATAAAGCAGCACATAACGGTATCTTTGCAAATAAAAATATGTAGATATCCTTCTTCGTTAATAGTTACTAGTATCAGCCGTTACGCATATCCATGCAATAAAGTAAGCTAAATCTACTTCGCAATAACCAAACCTAACCTAGTTACAAGCTCTTTATTTTATCATATAACTCGTAATTTATATATCTCTTCAGCGTTAAAACAAGCGGTGAACTAGTTCATACTTTTTCTCCTATATGAAAATGATTTGTGGTATTTCATACACATTAATGGAGAACCCATGATCGTACGATAATCAATTGCATTGAGCCAGCCGGACATATACTGTAAGCTACATAACATGTAGAAATAAAAAACAAAGGACAAACTATTTATTCTACATTTGGGTGCATTAATCGATTAGACGTTAAAAAAACAGATTTTAATTTTAATTCGGATGGGACATTTTTTTATTGCATTCATACAGCTAATGAGAATTTTAAAAGAATTTTCTCGGAAACAAATTCGATTTTATTTAAACATTTTTTTGCCTTTTGTTATAAATTTAGAAAATCTTGCCAACACAACATTTGGGAGATTACAATTTGCCAACCCTTCTGCAACCGACATTTTCACTATTAATCACTTGACTTTATCATACAAATAAATCCATGAATGGGAAGGGTTAAGTTAACCACGCTGATAAAGTGTGAATGCTAGAACTTCAGGCTTTGTTATTTACAGAGTACTTTCAATTGTACTGATCTACTCAGTACGTTATCCTGTACCCATAATGCAAATGGTAATTAAATTAATATTGGTTCCGAATAATTGAAGCCTCAAAATGTATTTGAACCCCCAGCGTCGAACGCGAAACACAATACTTACATGCGTTTAATATATGCAAAAGTCGAATAAATATTTTTTCATAGTTCAAGAGCTTAGTTTGTACTTATAAAAATGTTATTACACTTATGACTGTTTTCTAATAAATGTACTAAATATATACACACATATTGAAACCCGTTTTATCTTACAAAAGTTCAACATTTCTAACAAAATATGCGATTGTTAATCTATCTATAATATTGTAAAACTTTAACGGGGCTGTGTTTGTACATTTAAAGATACCTTCGAAAAACAGGCTAATATCACATCATAATATTTAATGTTTTCTGAACACAAAACATGCGTATATATTTATCTATTTTCGTCTATTTCTACGTTTGTTCGCGAATCGCTTAAAACAATTGAATGTATCCAAATGGCCGTTTTATACCTTAAAGCATATAATGGGACTTAAATATTTAGATCGGTTCAATATATTTTGAAATTGGACTTGATCTTTCTGTAGTCCCTCTGATGCGCCATCGTATACTCAATAAAAATGCTTGTACTGTTTTTTCACACGTTAACAGCAGTCTATAAACGTAAAGTACACTTTAAAACCATTATATTAACTGCATAGAAAATCCTTACAGAATGTAATTCTCTATTCATTAACCGTTGCCTGCAGCTTCCCACGCACCTGACCTTACAAATATACACGAAAGGATTTATTATTTACGTTATGTCTGGTAATCCGATATTTGGACTTACATAAATGTAAATTATTCATCCGATAACAGTTTATTTATAAGAGTATCTAAATACTCGACGATTGAATCTATAAACAATAATCAATCGACTATAAACAATATACTATAATCAATTATCCATGAGACCATTATTTACGGAAGTTCATTGCCCATTTTACTACCAGTTACCACCGACAGTAATACAGGTAACTTGATGTACTTGTTACTACTGTAGCAGTGAGCTGTCCAAAGGGAAATAAAAAAACCTCGTCTTACTACTTCCAGTTGCAAATAGATAAAGAAGGAAAGACTCCGTCATTTAATGCGAATTCTTTTAGGAGTTGATTACTATCTCTACTGATACGTAATACCAACAACCGAAGGTTACACTAGGTTGGTCGAAACTTAATTCTAAACTAAGGACGAGGGCCGCAGTACCCGCTGAACGGTTGGTCTCAAGGACTTATATTATTTTTATTTTGATAAACTGTAAAGGTTGAAATTTCTCTGTAAACAATATTAACTATTGTTGTCAGTGGACAAATACGTAAATTTTAATAACCACTCTGGAAAACTTTTTAGCTTGTATGTAGGAGTAATCCCTATAATGAATCTTAAATTAATACGCGAACAAAGTTGCCGGCGGAACCTAGTATCTAGTAAATAATTAGAAGTCTCAATCTATACAGACTATAAGTTCAACCAACGGGGGGATTTGCTGGCTGCTCGGCTTTAAAAGGGCAGACTAATTGAACAACTACTTGGCCGCGCTGATCGTTAAATTTACTAACAAGTCTGCCGAGCAAATGGTCAAGCTTGTAAGTTCTTAACTTAAACTTAGTACAGAAAGTAACTAAATAAATAAAATTAACCCCTGGTCATATTAATGTCACTCAAGAAATTTCTACCTACGATTCTCTACACATAATAAACGATTTGGATAATAGACAATTTTCTAATAATTAACGAGAGACAACAAACCGGTGGGGTCATTGTCTCTTCCTCCTACAATCTTTGCAAGCAGTTCGACGGCGTGATTGATTATTTATCGTGTCTACTACCAGATCAAGACCTTATGAATGACATCCCCATTATGTAATGTTTAATCCTACAATCAAGAATATCGTTATTTATATTGTTATGAATATTTCGCATTTCTAAGAATGGCTATTTATCGAATGCGGCATTACAACATTGACAGGCACAGATAAGCCGAGAGTGAGAGGCCCTAACCTCGCATGCGTGCAACCAATCAAAAATCAAACGTCAGATGAACGCGAAAATTGCCTCCTTTCTGCATATTAAATAGAGTACCCCATTAATGCACCGAATTACGATGACTATTAAGTCGTGCCATTGTTCCGAGTTTGTGAATGATAATGTGAATGTTGTAATTAATGTGTCAGTGTAGCGAAAATGGCAACATGAATGTAAGTGCAGATTTTGTGTTCAATCTGCTTATATTTCAGGCCTTTGTTACGATTCAAATTTGTTTTGTGATAATTAAACACGCGGAAAATATTCCACCGTAATTAATATAGGCTATCACGAAATAGTTTTAGCTAATTGGCTATCTTAAAAGGTTGTATTCGCGTGTCCAATTGACCGTGATAAATTTTGCGTTTATTTTGAACTGATTAGTCCAATTCTCATATGAATGCTTACAAAAATGAAATAGTTGAAGAAATAAAAATCATAAAAGTGGTCCATGTTTACATGTGTGACAAGTGCATTATTGTAGAACAGTGATATATATGATTGGTAACCGTATGCAAATTGTGTTATTTTTAATCATGGCATTGCGTGTATTTTTTTTGTATATTTTAGGATATTTTAGAATTTCGATAATAACTACAGACTTCCCAGACATAGTACGTTCTACACATTTACTTACACAATATCGGACAAAGATTGAATAAAATTTCAACGGGCTCCTAAATATCAATATAACGAGACAATAATAAATGAAACGCAATGCATTTTTCTTACTCATATTTTGTATATAATGAAAGTACAAAACAATTCATCTTATCAATGAATCGTATGTTTATTTACAATAATTGACATCGAAAAATTAAATCCTTTATAGTTGTACCTATATTGTAATATATTTTGGAAACCAGCCATAAATGTATACAAAAAATGACAATCTGTTGCTCGTTAATCACGTACGTTAATTAATAAAACATACAAAATGAATCTGATGAACCATAATTCTTTCGAAGGGACAACTGTCTTCAAAATTTATTTAATGAGAACTGTTTATTTTCTTTAACCAAACTGAATAAAATGAATCAACTAATATATGGTGGTAATTGACAAATATATTGTAATATATCTGTCTTTGAACATGATATGGTTCAGTGACTTACAACAATGAACTCTTCAGTGCCAAGTTTGCGGACGGACTTAAACCTTCTCATCCTCATTCTACTAAAAGATACAGCTTTACACTGCGAGCATAAGGCAGAAGTATAGTATTCACGGCAGTGATGCCTCCACAGTCAAACCAAGAAGAGTTTTACCATCCTAAAGTAATAAAAACGAATAAACTCAACTAATGTAAACAAATTCATGCATCAAATTCAAATAAATAAAACAATAAAATGATCTATAACAACTATCAATATATTCTTTTGTATCGATAATTTCGTACAATACAAACCTCATACCAATACAACCACATTCATGATTACATATAGATACACGTGCGTGTATACACACACACACACACCATACATACCAAGTGAACAGCCAGCATCCAAAGTCGGTATTGGTATATGAAGATCCTGTCGGAGAGTTGAAGGTGGGGCTTGCGAAGTTGATGGCACAGGCAATTCAACTATTATAGGCTGTATTGTATCCATTAACCCAATGGTCTCCTGCAAGTGATAAACCAGTCAGTCTGGATAGTTTAATTGTTTACAGCCTTGAATTTCTCTTTGATCGAATCCCATATGGACCTCTGCTTTTTCAAAGTGATGTGTGTATTTAAAATTAATTATCACTTGCTCTAACGGTGAATGTTTTGTACATTATGAAGAAACCTATACATCTGAGAGTTCTCTGTAAAGTTCTCGAATGTATGTGAAGTCTACCAATCCACACTTCGCAAGCGTGGTAGACTATGGCTTAAACCTCAATGAGAGGAGGCCATGCCCTGCAGTGAGACATTATTGGGTTGCACTGCGGAACACACATTCAGTAGAATGGAAGTGTTGCTGGCAATATTCTAGATTTAATTTGCTAGTTAGAGAATTCATCATCAATCATTTTGTCGCCTATTGATTTTGAACATGAAACAAACATACGCTGATAGAGTCAAGGCTGGGATCCTCCAGACGCCTGTAGTTGGGACTCACGATGGTCACCTGCACACACTGGCCATATAGGTCGATGACGGCGAAAACCCGCTCCGGTATGTCCTCCGCAGCCACCCCGAGACAGCGGCCATTCACGTAAAACGACAGATCACCCTGGAATTATTAACTCGTTCATCATTTTTATCAATCCTTTATTACCCCATTCTAGCACCATTCGCCGCTCTACATTAAAAAGGTTAAATTAAAATATGTAATATTTTTGATACCAACTGATTTAATCTTCTTGATAAAGATACATTGTAAAAAGCTTGACTGTCATTTTGAAATTGAGTGTATATAAAAAGGTTAATAAATGTCTCAATTTTTAACTCTAAACACTTTTGAATATGTAAAAACAATGCGTTGGAGTTTTATTATGTGGTTGCTTACTCATAAACAAAAAACACCATGACAAACAAAATACAATCACATACCTTGCTCGACTTCATGACACCCAGGATTTCCCCCTCATGAAGAGAATCCAACTCAGGACCATACTCATTGATCAAAGTCACTCCGTCTCTTACTACTGAACATCCGGACATAATCTGAAATGGAAAACAAAGTAGTAGAACAACAGTATATGAAGCATTCCAATATAGTCCTTAGGAATAGCAATACATCTATGATCTATTGAAATTGTTCAAACGACCATCAGAAATCTACTTATTTATGGCAATAGACATTACAATTACCAGTTTGCTTTTTACTTCTATTAAAATGTAGTAGATGTGCATGAGCTCCAGTGATCATTTAATTTATGCCAGACGGTTACTTCAACAGACTACAAAAGTATTATTAACATATCATTATTTACTATAGTCGTATTAGTCCATACAAATTGTGACATTTCAAGTAAAGAATTAATGTGATTACTGAGGAGTATTCACTCTGGAAATGGTTTAGGTCCCATGTAAGATCTGCCTGAATTTATGGTTTACAAAAAATGCATTTACCCGATTCAGCCTACCAATCCAATAACACATATAGCAACACTCAATTTACATTTATGGGATTATGAATATCAAGCTATGATTTACTGATTAATGCTTTGCTAGTATTTGTAATTAGTTACAATATTATAATCTCTAGCCTATATTCAGTCCCCTTGACAGTCCACATATTGAGCATTTGAGCAACAAAACTGACCAGTATTATACAGAAAATTAATAAAATGTCATCCAATAATTAACAATATTCTGCTTTAGGTAGCAATACAGTCACACATTGGCTAATGTTACTAGTATTACTAATTCTAAATGAGATTATTGACTATAACCTATTTAATTTATTAAATATATAAATAGTCCATTGACATTATTTTAACGAATAATAACACTAAAGTAACCGAAATCTAACGTCAAAACTTTCTATATGTATTTTTTAAAATAGCCCTTGTCACAGTGACCATAGGTTCTTAAACCATCCTCCTAAAGTACAATAATAATCAATTTATTTATTTATTTCTTTGCTAATTTTACGTTTAAAAGGTGGTAGAATCAATAATGCTCTAACTTAGTACTTACTGTTAGCAAAGTATCTGTAGCTGACCTACAGTGGAATATCCTATTTGGGGTTGATTACAGATGTTCAGATGGGCGCTACTGACCATTGATCACCAGGTGAAGTGCATTCTTGTTTCTACTTCTATGGTATAAGAGAAACCTGACCTTACCTTGGTTCACTAACAATATTTTGTGATGCGATATTGACAATACAGTCCTATTTATATTACTAAACTATAACTCTCTCTCTCTCTACAAACTTAACATTATATGACTTAACTATCTTAACATTACAAGTTAAACATAATGTAACCCAACTCCTAATCTAACCTGACCTGAACTCAGCTCACTAATTGAGAAGTGCAGTCATACTCATATCGTAAAATTTAAAATTTGTTTTATTCAAACAGTGTACATTACAGGTTAAATATATTGTAAAATTCCATGGCTCCTTAACATACTCTTGACCAATAATATTTTGGCTGGGATAGCTCTGAAGTGATAAATAAGAAAATAATAGACTATATACTTATATGTAATGTTCCAAAGAAGAAACATAATTATGCTCTTATAATAAGTGCAGGTACAATGACAATGAAATACCTAGAAGTATATAAAAATAACTTGTAGATGCAAATATTTTGAAAAACCACCTTACTGATGCTATTCATGTATAAAAATTAATGATAAATTTTCCATTTATCTCATATTGAGCTGCTAATGTGCTGAATGTCATTTTATAATAAAGCTATGCAGCCAACACCTATGTAAACACTGTTTGAAATCATATATTCTATAACCGACTGTATATATTTCTGATTTTTGAAGATAGAACCCTATGATTTCAACTGACTTTCTGTTAATAAAGACATGTTTCAGTATTAACAAAGTTTTTCA
>DWKL01000458.1:0-18850 GCA_018249415.1 Phareas burnsi | reverse complement strand
AATAGGGTTTTTTGCTTCGTTACATTATTCAGTTTATATACCCTCTATCAACTTGTGACATTTTGTTAGACGCATATGTATCGTATTTATATCGCGGACATGATTAGCGGCAGATAATTGTATTGTATATTATGGGTATTTTTTAGAAATATTTCTAATTGTTTAGCTAACGTATTATCTTTAAACTTGCCATGACTGCAACTAGACTAATACCTTTCGTCTTTACGTCGCAGTGTATTATTAGCGGCAGA
This sequence comes from Phareas burnsi, assembly GCA_018249415.1. Classification (NCBI taxonomy): domain Eukaryota; kingdom Metazoa; phylum Arthropoda; class Insecta; order Lepidoptera; family Hesperiidae; genus Phareas; species Phareas burnsi. The sequence goes on along the minus strand of DWKL01000458.1, from coordinate 18,599 downwards.
TAATTATACTGTGATTCAAGTATTTTACAGAAATATATCTGATTCTTTACTTTATGCTTTATCTTTCAACTCGCCATGGATACAATTAAACTAATGTCCGCGGTATTTACGTCGCTATGTATTAATTAGCGTCAGATAGCCGTTACGCTGCGACACCTGTTGTACCCAGCTGTTACGTTCGTTACGATTACGTCTGTAATTTGCAATGTAACAAGTAAAGATTTTAATGGAAATTTATTTTAGTGTAAATGTTACTCTTACTATTAAATACGTTTTAACACGGATGGACTATAATAATATAAAAGGAACTTCCTTCTTTTGAAGTCGAGTCATTATGATTTTCTTCATGTCATAGTCCTGTTAAGTTATTCTTAAGATATCACATATAATATCGATCGGTAAACGGTCCATAAACGTCGGGGAACTCATAACAATAAATAATATGAATACAATCGTAATAACTATAGAAAAAACTTTATAGATCTATAAAAAACACATGCATGAAATTTCTGCCCCCATTTAAAGTCCGTGTAAAACCATATTAACGGACCACCCTTATAAAAGTACGTAACTAAAAGAGATGATCAGAAACAACAGTTTTATAAAAATATAATAAGTTTGCTTAGTAATAGACTGTTTTTATTATTTATTACTAATTACAAACATCATTAATTATTTCACTGCTGTATGGGCGTGGCTACATAAGTAGATTACTAGGTAATCAAGAATATGATAGATAAACAGTGTAGTAAAATGTTAACTATTTTACGTATCGTCAGTCCGTAATAAACTATTCAAAGTAAATAGATTTTTATAATTTTGTAAATAGGCCACGTTTAAAAAGCTATTATTTGTTGTCATAAAAATGTCATTAAATATCATGTGAAGGGTTTTTTTATGTTAGAACAAATGGCCCTGCAGGCTACCTGGTGTACACTGCAGTCTATGGACAAACAAAAAAACAAAAACTAACGCTTTCTGCACTCATAGGCCCATATTAGGATGTCCCCCCCCCACTATGTCGGTGCCATGGCCACACAAGTACAAGTATTTTACCGGGAAAGCACCTGGAACTCTACATAGCAGACCGGTGGTCACGGAACCAACAGCGCAATCAATTTATTGTGATGTTTTAATCACTTGCATACTACATTTAGCCTACAATATTTGCTTTTTTTATTGAAGTTTATTGAGTCAATTATATTTTATAACTTAGAAGATATAAAAAAGAATACAATACACATTCAATTAATAGTAACTAACATATAAAACATAAAATATTGTGACAAAGTAACTTAATTTGAATTGCTTCAAATTCTTACATTCTTCTACTTGGTCATCGTGTCCTCATTACTAAAGGTCGTAACCAGTCACGTCAGTGTTCTCGGATACGCTCTACCATGCTGACTGACGCAGATTATCGTGGAAACTCGCATTGACTATTTATATTCTTATATTATACGTTTGTACAGTAGAGCTATAGTAGAGTGGAGCACGAACCGTGTTAACGTTTGCGTTTCATTGAAGTCAGCCCATTTTTATCGCCCGTCATCATTAGCATCATAAAATTCCTAGAACATCATAATAGCTTTTTGTGTCGATCATGCGCAACCGAGCACATGTGGCAATTACGTAGCAGTAGGTATTACAGAATTAGATCTAACAAAATTAATTGCACCCTATCTGAATGTCTAGACATTTATATAAACGCGGAGAGAAATTAATGTTATTCGCAATCGACCCACATTGCCCGCTGCGATGACATAAAATTGATTAAGAACCTACATGTCGTATTAGCAATAGATGTTCAGGTTTCTCCTATATTATAATACAGGGTAACCAACACGCTTGTCTAACTAAATCCAGCACAGTCTCGTTTGTTCCGTATAAGTCGCTTAAAAGTAAATTATCGCCAGTAACAACTCCGTCAAAAGCACTTAGTGAGGTAAATGTACATTTAGGGCTAGGTGGGAGGTTGAGTTGGTTGTAAGGCTGAATGAACGCGGAGCCCAGTCACGCGACGACTGTTACGTAAAGACGAATTTCCACAATGCCATTTATGTTACTCGTTTGCGGTAAAAATGTGGCTGACGTGTTATTTGTATTGCAGTAATGCTAATTGCAATATTCATCATCAACACGCACTGTTGTTCCGCTGCTGGGTATGGGTTTCCTCTCAGAATAAAAAGTGTTAGGCCAAAGTCTACCGGGGTGATCAAGTATGGATTGGTAGATTTCCTTCGCCTGTGAACTTTTACAGAGAACACTCAGGCGTGTGGGTTTCCTCGCGCCTTCACCGTTAAAGCTAGTGATAATAAATTCCTAATACGCACATAATTTTAAAAAAATCAGACGTGCGTGTGGGTTTGAACTCTTGACACTCAGCACGAGAGACCTAAATCTTACCACTAGACTATCACAGCTTAGCTGTAACATTAACATAGTAACATTTTAAATTACACGTCAATAACAGGTTTCGGTGTGAAGGATTTACGAATCAACTTTTGTTAGTGTCACTGCCTTACATGGAAAAGGTTTAATTACAACAAAATTGAACCGTGCGATCGGCGGTAATTATAGCGAATAGGTTACGTAATCGATGTCGGCCGCCCCTGGGTACGCAAAGTCTCATCTCGGCAACGGCGCGTTCGCTTAAGCGGCCAATTTGGAGTCTAACAACAGTTTTATTGAGTGGATCACGCAATAGGAGAGCCGAGGCAAACAACCCCGCCTACACTCGCGGCGGCCGGCGACGTTTGCCACACGGACACAATCTCCTATATTTACATACTCGCTATTATTCGAGCTGTGTTGTGTGCGGGTGCGGACCGCGCGCCCACGCACCGGCGAACTGTTCAATGTGTGAACCGCCTCGGGAATTAGGCGCCACCGATGCTGTAAAGTGAGAACTGATAGACAAGCGCTAATAAATATTTTCATTTTATTTCATTTCATTGTGTTCATTCAATTTCAATATAGTGATTCGGAATTCGAACTCGAGCTTAAGAAACCGCTCCCTCGTTCGCACCTCTAATTTTTCGAAGTTATGGGTGTATTAAAATGAGTTATCATTTTCTTTAACCGTGAAAGACAACGGTAAAGAAACCTACATGGCTGAGAATCCGCTATAAAGTTACCGAAGCCTACCAATATGCACTTGGCCAGTGTGGTTGGATTACGGCTCACTCGGTGTGAAAGGATACTCGTGTCTATCAATAGGACACTAATAGGTTGATGATGATATGAAACTTTGAGAAACACTAGCGTGCAATAAATACACGCTGTCAATCAAGATCACTCTTCAACAATCTGAGTTCTATCGTACACCAACGTCGACGTAACCCGATGATATTTGGTGCGAGAGAAAAGTTGTTTGTTGCAAATTTCACGGTCGATTTGAAATTCAACGAACTACTCGCGAACGATACAATTGAATTAAATTGCTTCTACATCAACATTAATTAACGAGTTCAATGACCGGAGAGAAGCTATTACCAAATATTCATAACAACAATAAATTGAGTTGAGAATTTGACGTTGCATTTCTAATGACGTACGAGTGATTTGTATCAGCGATTATGGTTGCAAAGATGCAAATAAAATTGACTATCTTGCACGCTGCACTCGACGAGTGCAATTCTTTAACATCTCGAGTCACTCGTTCTTCAATGTACATCTACGTATAAATCGAGCGATCTCTAATTATAACGGCGGGCATAACAAATGCAACCGTGCGTCGAATAGATAATGTTTTGATTGCGAATTATTACAAATTGCTGATGTCGGTGGTGGTAATAAATTCACTGCTAGTACACCATCCGAGTATCAAGAGAATCATAAACGGCTGGCCGGCCCACGCAGCGGTCACACTGCACACTCAACAAAGATACAAAGTACACAACTGTTACTACTTGCTATTATTAGGTACGGTTAGGGTTACCATGTAACGCATTTGCCGCGTTTAACAGATATTTTAACAAGTTGATTGCGGCGGCTAATATTCGCAACAATCCACCCGTGCGGCGCGCAACACTACAGGCGTCTTTCAGTACGGCGACACAAACTATCCGTGCGAGCCGCACGGGTGGCGCGGACAGTAAAACATGACAGGTGCGTTTGCCGCAGTCAGTGTGCTAAGGCGTAATTAAAACGGACACTTTCTAAGTTTTTCAAATATTAATCACACCCATTCGATCAGTCTGTTTGTTTATCGTATAACGTGCATACTGTAGGTTTAATTAGATAAGGTTTGTATCAACGTTTTTTTTTCATTACTGCGTTTTATCAGGAGTTAACTAAGACAGACATTTTTCTGGAAAATCTGTCATTTTGGTCATCACATTGAGTAGCTGGCGCTGTATTTAAAATATATTTTAACTGGTAACCCTAGTACGGTAATAACAGTAAACTATTCTATAGATATTAGTACAATGTTACCATAGCGTGGTGATTATCTCTCTAAATTGAGTTATTCTTCTTATATGAGAAGAAGTAAAATTTTAAAGGTTTGTATATCAGATTAATTAATGCGGGTTTCTATAACATATCTTCTAAATTTCTCTGCTTCAAATTAATTAATGAATTATCGTTTGTTTTAATGATAATTTATACAACGTCTATTTCTTTCTCAGTAGCTTCAATTAGTCAATAATGTTCTCAACGCTGTATTAATTCTACTAAGCCGCACTTGGCTAGCATGGTGGACAACACTTCATCCTCACAGGAGAACCGAGTTCAAAAGTAGTAATGGTTTGAAGATGGATGAAGATTCAATGCCGGTTACGTCGCATGAAATAATGACGGACGACCGCTGGGGGAGAAATGTCCTCGATTGGCGATATTGCCTCGACAAATAACCAAGTCTTAGATAAAAGAGCTTACAACATGCCTTGTTTATTCAATTGTTACAAAATATTTATTAAGTCAAGGCAGATTTTGAATTCGAAATATTTTACATACATTATATGACTTACCTACTAATTGTACAATTATTCAACTTGTCTATTAATGACTGGTTGTGAGGCGATACCTAGAATCATGAAAATTCTATGCAGGATTATTAACTGAGACGGATTTTAAACTTAAAATTACATTATTTAACTCCCATCTTAAAGGTGGTAGAACTTTTGGGGATGTACCACCGCCACCCTCATAATCCACTGCGAAACAGCTTGTGTTTCGATTGGAGAGGTGCGGTTGCCGGGCACACTTACAGCGAAGCGAACATCTGGGTCCTCAGAAGTAGTGACGCATCTTTGTACGACCGCAAACAGAACTTCAGTTTTGTTTGAGGTTAAATATAGGTGTCCATGGGCTGCAGTGACCACTTAACTTCAGGTGGCTCGCACGCTCGTTTGCTACTCTTCGAACATAAAAAAAAACATACATACATACTTTTATTTAACTGACTAGTTACATAATTATTCAACTTGATTATCAATGACTGATTGTCAGTAAGGTATTTAGTATGAAACAAATACCTACTATTAGAATTATTATGATAACGTAAATATTTAGTGTATTCATCACGCATATCTTCCGATAACCTTCTTTACGAGGAACGTGTAAAGTCCGCTAGGTATGTTTATAAAATATCTATAAAAATCCAACAAAATCATATAATGATTTATGAAACTGTTTTTATATTTTGATATCGTTAACATAAAAGTAAAGAGCCAGGAAAATGGCAGTTATTTTTAGATGGCAATGCTACGCGTCAATTTAATTTGTTCGTAATAGGCTAGCCTTATTTTTGTATTAAATTCCATATAGAACAAGAGTTCAATTGGAAGTAAATCACACATGCATTGACACTCTTGTAGAATATGATGAAACGCCGAAAACGATGAAAGTGCATCTCCATTACCCCAACCAACCATTCAAACCAAAACAGCAATGCTAATCTACTGGTGGGTAGTTGTCGAGTACACATATAACGAGGCGACTATCTTAGTAGCCAAAAGTAGTAACACATTTACGTACGACCTCTGACAGGACTTCAGTCCTATTTGAGGTATGATGTGGGTGTGCATGGGCTGCAGTAACCACTTAACATCAGGTGGCCTGCACGCTCATTTGCTATCGTTACTGGCGGCAGTGACCACTTAATATAGCTGAGCTAATCAAGTGCGCTGAATACTAGATAGCTATTACCATTACGTAAATAAATACACTGTAGACGCATGTAGGTATGAACGAAAATGGAGCGCAGAATTATTGTAGATGGAAGTGGCTGTCAGTTGCCGCCTACGACGCCTGTATAAAATGCAGCTATTTTGGATATTCTATATGCACGATACCTTTCGGAAACCAGGTCGCTGAAGCAATTTTAACACTCACCTTCCGCCTTTAGGCCATTTATAAAAGTTTTATATAATTGGGTCAGAGCGATCCGGTAGCTATTTGAAGAATGCGGATCGACTGCAGAATAATTATTGTTAGAAGAGCAGCAAACGAACGTGCAGGTCAACTGATGTTAAATGACCACTACAGCCCATGGACATCTATAACTAATCTCAAATACGGTTAAATTCCTAGAAGTCCTACGTAGTTATTGCTCCTGAGGACTAGGACGGTCGCCTCGCTCGTACGTGCACTCTACAACCACGTGTCTCTAACCAAAATGCAAGATTTGCTTCACGATCGTTTATAACGTGGTACCTCCCTGTTCGAACTATATTCTACCACCTGTGCTTACAAAGATTGCAGATGTGTTATGTGATTTCTATACCATATGGTCTTCTGGTTTTCAAATTAGCATATGCAATACGCTGGAACGCAGTGCGCTACAGGTCTCTCCTTGTACGGTACCCGTCCCTAGAAGTGGGACATACAAAGGACTGCAGCCAAGATTCTTTATAATTATCTACCTAGTTTTAATTATAAAAATTGAATGGAAGCAGATTTTTGAAGTGTTTTTGAACAAAGCAATGTTTTAAATCAGCCAATTATTTGCATAAAATTGGTTAGATGTTTTAAATTTAAAAATGTAATAATTCTATACGTTTAAAATACCACGAATGTCGAAAGTTATTCGTTTGAATACGAATAACCGTTATATAAAGATAAAGTTCAGTGTGATGTTACTGAAAATTCCAGATAGTCGAGTTTCCAGCGGTTCAACCAAGAATTGTTGTGCGCTTCAACACGCATCCACTTAGGTATCTAAAGGTATTATTTATAACCGTAAAGCCCTTAAGAAGCTACTTCATTTCAACTCTAGTAGAGTACAAGAATGTATTGTGGCAGAAACGGACGCAGACTGGAACATCACACCTAACTGGGTACAAACTTGGTTCCTGGCAAATTGTAACTTTGGTATAGCGTAGTCGACTTTGAAGACAGACCGTTAAATTGAACTCGAGTTAAAATAATAAACAAATTTGTTGTAATAACCTACCTACATGTAAAACGAATATTTTATAGCAACCATTATTTTCATTATTTAGTTTTTTATATATAATTCTTGTTTTTCCTCTGAAGTATTTTGATAAACCGACCGAACAAACTTTATTTTAGGATCCACGATATATGTCTTTCTCTAGTTTTATTATTATGTTTCTATAGCATACAAGCAACAAACACTGCTTATGTAAAACAAAAATAAGAGTGGCGGGGGTATCTCAGGAGTCGCAGCATGAAGGTTTCTAGCACCTTTAAATTATTTCTATAAGCTTAAGAAAATGTGACAAAAACGTTGATGATTTTTATCTATCTGTGACAAACATTTTGAAGATTTTCAGTCTATTATATATTATACATAACACACATAATATTACGGTGTTTCAATTATTTTCATACAGCGGATTCCTCTGGGTGTATAACACCAGTTTCTGTTCGTGTTGTTTTCAAGGCTGTCTGGAATAAATCGTTAATTTGGCGATAAGACTGCCTACCGCTTTTCAGCTGTCTGTTTAAAACATTATTTCATTTTGTATACAATTGTACAATCATAATTATTTGGACGAGGCCACTTTCAGTAATTCATATTTCAGTAATTATATATCACTGATTTGACATTTCCGGTAATTTATTTCTTCGTATATCATTTACATGTAATTTTCTTTCATTATTACACAGTGCAGCGCACGGTCTTCTGTGGTAGATCACACACACACACACACACATAAGACGAGTACACTAACACCTAAACCCAGAATAGAAATCTAAATTCATCGTTTAGATATCGACCTGGGTGGGGTCGAACCCGGAACCCTGCATGTCAGACCGGTACTGTGGCCATTGCACCTCCTAGCTTGTTAAAGCAAGTATAAGTACATAAATCTTTACGGATCTATACGTGAATCTGAAGAAATGATTTTTTGTTTGTTTATTTGAACCACTAATCTCTAAAACTACGAGTCCGATTTAAAAATATATCTTTGAATTTGATGGGCTATTTATTGAGGAAAGTTTAAGGTCATGTAACATCACGCTACGATTTTTACGAGCAGAGCAATCACCGTGTAAAGTTTGATAAAAAAACATGCAAAACGAGAACGAAGTTGCAGATTCTTATTCTCGTAAAATTTTGTATAGTATTATTTTTATAATTTATTATTTATATAATTACATAGATCCGTACTATATTGTTTTGTACCAAATAATGTTACTTAGAAACAATATCTATCTATTGCAAATAATTCCCGTGTCACGATGTTTGTCCGGGATGAAATCCGAAATAAATTATCCGATTTTAACGTTTTTTTTAATGTGTTCTGTTCCAACGTGAGAGATAGGATAGTTCTTACTCAGTTTTTTCCCTTAACAATATCAATTATATTATCTAATAATTGAACGAAATACATGAATGCCACAGCAAGGCGTGGCCGGATCTGCTAATAGTATTATAAAAATGCCTACCGCTAAAGGATTCGAACACTAAAAATATTAGTGTATCGACAGGGTTGAGATGGGAAATAATGATTAGAGTTTACAATCATGGATCTATATCTACTTAACTTTTTTTTATCTCTTAACCTAGTATTAAGGCAGATGGGCCACCTGATGAAAAGTGGTTACCGTCGCCTGTGGAAATTTCCAACCAGAGGAGTCGCCAAAGCATCGCCGGCTTTGAAGTAGAGTTCTTTTTGCATCTTTTTTAAAGAGACATATGTTATAGCGCTCCGGGAATACTTCAGGAGGAAGTTTATACCACATCTTGCACGTACGTGGTAAAAAAAACGCCCAAACATAAGCATTTATTGGTGGCGTGTGAATACTGAACGAGTTTTAGCGCTCTTATGACCTTTGAGGCGAAATCACTATACAATTTGTATAAATAAACAAAACTGAACGATCCGTATGTAGCTTAAACATAATTGCTATTTATAACTTGTCATAAAGGAAAAACTTACATATTTTAGTCTCAAAAATCAGCGTAATTGATTCATATGCAATTTTCACGCTTAGATAGATAAGTTTATAGGAAGTGACATGAATTAAAATTATACGTGAAAAACAGTGTAATGTTGTAACAAAAAACCTAAAAAATGTTATGCATATAATCGAAATAAATTCAGTAATACTTAAATATATTTATATGTGCATAGCCTTGTTGATAGCCTAGTGGTTAAGACTCCGGCCTCTCATTCCGGGTGTCCAGGATTCGAATTCCGCGCACACCATTTATTTTTCGAAATGCGTATTAGAATGTATCGACGATGAAGGAAAACAATGTGAGGAAACCTACACATCTGAGAGCTCTTAGTTAAGTTCTCGAAGGTGTGTAAAGTCTATTAACCCGCACTTGGTTAACGTGGTGGACTATGGTTTAACTTTTCTCATTCTGAGTGGGGACCCGTTCCCAGCAGTGGGACATTAATGGGATGATAATGATAATGACATTTATGTAAAAAGAATAGTGTTCCAATTTTAAATTTTTAAAAATGAAAAGTTAGTTCGTCAAACTTGCTTAAAATGTATACTGTTATAATGAAAACGAATAGATAGAAAAATATATTCAATCCAAATTCGACCATGAATTAGACAGATCAATTGATCATTCAATATATTTAATTCAATTCTCCACCAATCCGCACTGGAGCAGCGTGGTGGAGTACGCTCTAGGCCGTCCCTAGTTATGGAGAGACTCGTGTCTAGCGGTGGGACATAAAAGCGTTGAATTCATTAAATCCGATCGATAGTTAAATGAAGTCGGTTTCATATTAACAATTATTCCGTTCATGTTTCCGGCGTTATAAACAGCACACAGCTGTTAATAGTCACTAGTTAGGGCTATAAATGTATCAATTTCGTAAGTTGTGACTCGTGCACACCATTGACTAGTTTGAGTGCCTACTATAATTTGTTATATGGCTGTGTTTAGTAGGAATCCCACATACATACGTACGTATGAATGTACGACATACCTATATCACATGTTACATTCCGTTGGCACTAAACCAGAATGTATGCGAATTTTTTTCACTGTATCACATGTAATGGATTCCGTTTTTCTGATTACCAATTCATCATTAAATTTATATTTGACGCGGATACTATGAAAATCGCTGCAATATTAAATTGTGGTTTAATATTCATTACACTATTTACGTAATTATAAAACGTTACGAATTTATTTTGGGTTGTCAACAGGACATTACACGACACGGCTCGCCACGAGTACATCGTACGAGGCAAGCGTTGCCAATATTTTAAATGACACAGTATAATTCAGACGCAAGTCTAAAGAGTCCAAACGAAAATAGCAGATGCTCTATCAATCGTTCTTGTCAATTGATGCAGGTCTTGCCAAGTACTTTCTCGTGGAGATTGGCGCGCTAGCCATGCACTTTTCACTTCCAAGATTAGCATACTTAAAATCATTCACTTGTTTACAGAGACCATATGTATCGATGGTCACGCATTGGCGGTTCACGCCACTCCCTTATTGGGTGTAGTGATTCAACACATACAACGATCGTATTATATGACTATACCAAGTGAATAAAGTTCTTCCGATTTATATATAAAATCTTTTAAATTAGGAAAACTCGTGACCAAGCTCTACCTTCAACACGTTCGGCCCACAATGACTTTTGAAATTTGACCTTTGATCTGAAATTTGACTTAGAAGGGTCAGAATAGAAAAGATGCGAATAGCCCAAAGAAGCTTGTAACTCCCTCTTCTAGTCAGAAATCCTAAGACGCTATTCGAAGTTCCACGAGTGCCATAGATAACGGAGTGTATTGCGACCCTAAAGTGAAATAGGCAGATCACCTGAGCCACCTATCGATGAAAAGGTGGGTTCAGAAATATAGACAGACAACATGCTAGATGGACGGACGGATGATCAAATTAGGCTGGATAAGAACAATCTGAGATTGGCGCCTGGGGAAAATTTATAAGTAGACCTACATCTAGAAGTGAATGATGATGGCCTGGGGAAAAGAAAAATGAATTCGCAGTGGCTTCTACGCGGCGGCACCACCACCGCATCTATTGCCTTATATAATGCTTTTGGTGATATAAATAGAACATTTGCCCAAAATATATTTAGAGACGGGTACCAAAGACCATCATTGATTACAACATCTGTTCGTCGGCCGCTTGGCATTTCAATGACATAACCATGTTAATTCTACCCTTACGTTTCCATTGACGTCTACAAAAGTCTAATAAAGCGTAACTTTTTCATATCAGCGTATATAGATTGGATTGGCGTACCGGTCGTTAACTCAACCGGATATCGAACCTCTGTTTAACCGCGCACGTCAAGCCTGAGAAACAACGCCGCTTGGACGTACACTCGCCATATTAGTGGCCTGACTATTCGTATGTCCTATTTCGTAGTATTTGCAAACATATCAATGCCGACCTCGTGTGAACAGTTATTGTTTCCCGATTTAGATTCCATTCGTGACTCTTACACGCGTAGGTAAGTCTGCACTCCTTTGAATATTAAACGCTAATCTGAGTGCCGCGTTACTAACCCACCTGCAGGACTTACCGCCGATTGTATGTAAAGAAGCCGAACCAGTACCTACGTACGTATCATTGATTTGTGATCTAAACTGAATCTAATAAACTTCGTTCAGTTGTTGTTAGAAAAATGACGCCAGTGTATAAGTTCAATTTGAACTGTTAGAATTTATCGCAACTTTTCCTTTCAGGTTTAACTTTCGATGTGAGTATCTCTTACGTTTCTTGTTTGACTTTATTTAGGTGTTGCAAGCTTTTGAATCGTCATCATCGTCAACCCTTTTTTGTCCCACTGCTCAAAACGCCACAGCACTGATTAAACGCGATTGGTTGGATTTTACACACCTTTGCAAACATTGTGGAACTCGAGCTTCTTTCACCATATTGCCCTTCGCTATGAGCAAGTAATATTTTTTATAAATCGAAATAAAACACAATTAAAAAATGACTGCCTTTTTACTGTCTTTAAAAATGTAACAGTGTGGAGTAGTTAGTAACCAATGATAGGTAAGTTGTTTATAAATAGAGATACAAAGTTCATCATTTTCTTTAATAAAGTAATTATGCAAAACATAGATTACGCTAATGATGTAACACGACCGTTGGTGTTTCACAACAATACTACTTATAGAGATGTGGAGTTATCTGTATCGGACATTTTATACATTTATACGGAAATCTACCCACTTAACTATTAACAAACCGCGTGACGCAGCGGTAACCATACCGATCTAACATGCAGAGGGTTACAAGTACGATTCCAGGCCGTGAAGCCTTCTAAATGATGAATTTAAATTTCTGTTTTAGAACTCGGTGTTTGTGTAACCACGACACACGGAATTCTAATGTAGGGCTAGTATAGAAAGAGTTACTGACGGCAAAATACTTGGGTGGTAATCGCAATTTGGCGACGTGTTTTTGACGATGGTAAAACCCTTTGCCTTCTTTACAACAACAGTGTTAGACGCTGATGTAAAGGGTATTTGTGAAAGGGAGAAATACTTAATTGAGGCGTTCCATTTTAGTCCTTAAATGTAGTAAAGTTCTGTGACCGACCTCAGGTAAGACTTTAAACTTATTTGAGGTTGATTATAGATATCCTCGATCGGCAATACTACTTACATAAATTTAATTTATGGCTTATGAAAATACTACAGCTGTTCTTAGATCTATTTAATACGAACTGAAAAGGTGGACTTGTCTTTTATTAACCGTTTTTGCAATGTTAGCGCTTTTTACGCCTTTTTCAAGCACTCTATGTCATATAGCCTCGATTATACCACAAAAGGAAACATTCCACATAAATAAAGCACGTACGGTGGAAATTATTTGTTTAATAAAGAAATGTACAAAAGCCAGTATGATAAACTATACAATAAGTGTTCTTATTAGGAGTCATGTATTGGCGGTTATTTTGTTATACCAATAATTACAGTTTTTATCAACTGATTAATATGTTGAACTGGACGCCATATTTCCGACTTCAGTTTTAGTTTAAAATGAAAACAAATATTGTTATCAGTATTCACTTAATTAATAAAGATCACTTGTTTCATATGGCGCGTACACAAGTGTCAGCTCGATAACATTTGAGTTTATGTAAATATTATTAATATGAATCTATATTTATATAGGTAACGATAAATAAGCAAATAAAAGTTAGAAGTAAAACTTTCCCATACTAATTTAATTAATTTTCTCATTAAAAACATTTGAATCGATTCAGAAGGATTGCTTTAAGTAAGTATACAATTTTTTTATGAATTTTTGTTTTGACCGACGATAGTCAATTCTTTTTAATTATGACAAGCATTTAACAATATTCAATAGAATATTTTTTTATTTATGACGAGATTAAAAAAAATGGTAATATTAATGAGGGTACAATTAATGGGAACAACAGAGGTCTCTATATGTAACTTCAATCTGTCAGTTCTCTACACATCATGTCAATCTTTTTTAGGATATTTTTTACGTGCCTCGTGTTTTTCGGATAAAATCTTATAATGTCATTTCTAATATATTATCGTCGAAATTCTGGTTATTCCTACTGAGTCTCACCAATAATAATTGTTTTAGTAAATAGCTTTTGTTGTTTTTTTTTATTTTATGTTCGAAGAGTAGCAAACGAGCGTGCAGGCCACCTGATGTTAAATGGACACTGCAGCCCATGGACACCTACATTTAAACTCAATCAAAACTGAAGTTCTGTCTGAGGTCGTACATAGATGCGTCTCTATTGCTGCGGACTAAAACGGTCGCCTCGCTGTGTGTTACTATGTCCTTGTAAAGAAATATCAAGAAGCTGAAACATAACCGTACATTACGTACATTTAATAACATACTAACGTTTGTAGATTAGACAGAACGTTTCAAATGCTCTGATAACTTGTTTATTGTGAAAGCCTGGATATCTGAGTAGTTGTTATGAAAACGATCACCTATACAATTAAATAGAATTATAACTTCATATGCATTTTAAATAACTTACATTTTGAAGCTCACTTGCAGGTATTCTGACATTTATTAAAATGGAATGTACGTCAATTTTAATTTAAACGAATGTGAAACTTATTCATTCTATATCTATATGGAACGAATGAGAAAAACAATTCACGTTTAAGTACCCAGTTCGTAAAAGATACGATTTATAATTTACATACGTGAACCCTCCAAAAATAGACAAAAGTGATAACATTAACTGACAAAACATTAATGATACCCTATAAAGGTTGTTGTGTCATAACTCGCGAATAATGTTTATGTTCAAGGTTCTGTAGATTGTACCCACGACTCTACTCCTCCGCTTTATTTACTAGATGTTGCCTGACTTCGTACGCGTGGGTTACGATAAATAGATAATAATATTATAAACTTCGAAACCACAAATGTTCTGTCTAAAGGGTTGTATTTTGAGAAATATTTATCTAGTGGTTATGTAAGTTTTTTTTAATGTTACAGCAATACTACGCATTTATCCCACCAAGGGCTGCGATTAATCAAATTTCCGACGACAGACATACATTTTAAAAACTCAAAATTGAACAAAATCTACATTAAATTTGTATTTTGTTCCGGGACTCATTAGAATTATATTTCAACAAAAATAAGAGCATCGTTTTCAAATTCAAATCTATTTGAATTTAGAAACAGAAGTCCATGGACAACAGTTACCTCTTAAAATCAGTTACTTCTACGGATAATGCTTGCATTGCCTGTATTATAAAAATATCAATATTGGACATTATGCCTTGAAGATTAAGTCTCTTTTATGCCTTACCATACTGCACTATTTAGACCAGAATACAACAGTTCGATCAATACCATTATAAAGTAGATATTAATGTGTATACCCTCAATTTTTAGACTTAAATTATATTTCAAGGAAACGTACTTTATTGGTTTACTATTATATTAAGAGTCCAATCCTGGAATTTAGTTAAGTTAGTTCTAACTGATAAAGCATAGCATAGTATAGCATTTTTCTATAATAACCTGTCAAATCATTTAATTAAAGGATGTTTAAGTTTGTTGACGTATGCGCACGCGCACTTCATGGAAATTTCAATGAATGGACGCGAGGAAGACGCGCGCTCTTGTTTTCAAAATCTTTCAGAGAACACCGTCCACGTTAATGGATGACGAATAATAATATTTTCTTATGCAGCGCTAGAATCTTTCCCTGGAAATGTTAACGGTGTTTAATAGCACACAAAAAATGGATATAGAAATGAATCATTTGATTACCCGTATTACTACAATGGTGGGAAATTGGAAATGCCGTGCCATCAATCCTCTATTATAGTTAACAACTACGGTTACTGGTACTGAACTTTTGAATTAATAAATTTATTGCCATTGTCTATGGTTCTATAGAATATGAAGTACACTATTTTATTGAGTACCCCACGGAAATAATCGTGTACAAACATTTTTGTATGACGATTCACTGATTCAGTTTGTATACTTCGTGTGCAAAAGATCGGCAGTAAAAATATTCGGCACTACTTTAACAGTTTAACTCATTGGTATTTTTCGAAGCACTCTTAATTAGTTTTATACCGACATGAAATCTCTCTCCATGAGGTCCCGTCGGTTACATCAAGCGACTCAGACCATCTGTGTATGCCGTAGAATAGACGTGAGTTAAGCCGTTAATATTTTCAAATATGTGTAAGTAGTGCTCCTAGTAAACTGAGTTTAAATGTCGAAACTATATCACATCTCTTAAGAAAATGCAACACAAGAATTACTCGTTACTAGCTCTAGTTAGCACTTAAATTAAGTTAGCTCTTAAGTTAATAAATACCATTAGGCGTGGCGCAGCGATAATAATAAACACGAATTTTTTGGTGATTCGGTGTATTATTATTATTACGCGACATTTGTTACGAAAAACCTGTAAACTTTTCATAAATAACACCGTAAATATTAGGTACCCAAGCATACATTATATCCCAAGTACTTAGGGTACTTTAGGGTTTAAGTGTAAGCGTTATATAATAATCTAGGTATTGCGGGTAATTCTACACAAGGTCTCTTTTGACATGAAACACCTGACCTTGAATTAACGAAGGTTTAACTTTGTAGGCTTTGTGGCAACTATTTTCGGTTCAGGGTTTCTCGTTATGGAACATTGCACGAAGCGAAAACTTTCGACTGATAAAATGTATTTTATCTCGTACGATACTATGATAGATTACGTTCTTCACCATATTTTATCTGCATTGTTAAGATATCACGATCTAAATATTTTGAACAACACTGGACGTAGGTATTTTAATCCACGCCTGATAAACACGTAAAACGAATTTTTAAGCCTTAATTATGCACATTAAAGTATTGTTATTAAAATACATTTTCGTTTTACCTAATCTATCCATCCTGTCCTTTATAATCCTTAAAAAATCCTAATAAACAGAGTTTATTGCCAAAACTATATTACAGCGCTTAAGAAAATACAACACAAGAATTACTCGTTACTAACTCTAGTTAGCACTTAAGTTAATATCATTATGCGTGGCGCAGCGATAATCGTATCAGACGCGCAGAGGTTTCCGGGTTCGATGCTCGACTAAGCAAACGTCTAAATAAGGATTATAGATTTTTGATCCTGGTCCGCGTGTTTGTGTATTCGTCTTTGTGTGTACATGCCACCCACGACAGATCCTAATGTGAGGCTAAAAGTACAAAGTGTAGGAAGCGTACTAATGATACGACCAAAAATCACAATAGCGTCGAATATTCTAATAATATTACAAACATAAACGTAGTAGTTACTAAGCTGATGGTGCTACGGTGAAATGTACAGCATTGAACTTGAACGCGGTGCGTGAGTGACGGTACACGTGCGGGGCGGGGAGCAAGGCCGCCGCCTATCGCCGCATCGCGAGTACCTAACCGTGAACGATACGGCTATACACCAGCCTGGCCGACGACTTTTTATTACTAGTTCTGGTTAACGAATCATTCGGAGTTCAAGCGACATTGAGGATGTAACGTGGCAACTAAGATGCGATTAGAAGCGCCATCTATCTGTACTGAAGTAAGAGCGTCGAAACACGGGATTTGCGAGCGTGAAAACGCTCTGTCGATGCTGGCAACAAGATTGCCACGTGTGCGATGGAAAGTTGGTACATCGAGATTCTATTATGGCTCTAAGTGGCATGAGGGTTATGTGACTTTTTCCTTATATTAACGTGGTAATCTGGGATGGTCTAATTTCCTTGAATTGTTGATATATTTAAAAACTCAGAAACCGAAATACGACTTTATCGACATAATAAACTTCTATGTATTTATTTTTTGTATTCTATATTCAAATTAGAAAACAAAACATGATTGAATTGCAGTTATGCTAAACAAAGGCCAAGGATAGCGTTGTTATGTCATTTTACCGACACATTTACCCAACAACTCTACATTTATTTGTTCACTCTATATTTCTAAATGATACAAAAATTTGAATTTATAAACTCATATGTATTTTTGTGTTGTATGCATTGTAAGTTTATCATTATCATCTTCATCACTATACACGGGTGTATTAATTAATCATCATCATCATCATCAACCTATTATTTCCCAATTGCTGGGGCTGGGCACGGGTTTCCTCTTACAATGAGATGGGTTACGCCATAATCCACCACACAAACCAAGTGCGGATTGGAGAATTTATCTTTTTTCGAGAACGTAACAGAGAACCTACATATGTGAAGGACATATGCAGGTTTTCTTACAATATTTTCCTTCATGATTAAAACAAAGGACAATTCGTTTCAAAAAATCAGAGGTGCGTACGTAACTCGAACCTCGGACCCCCAGCGTGAAAGGCCAAAATGTTACCACTATCACTACTCTGTATTATTAATATTCACAATTATAAACGCAGCTTTAGTATAAAGGCAAATTCCACTTTTCGTCCTTTTCCTTTATTATTAGGACAAAAAAAGTTACTATTGCAGTGTTCTTGCTTTTTTAAGTAATTAATAAATAAAATAGTAAGCTTTACCTGGCGTGAAGCGGACATTTATAATCAATTACAAATAGTCTAGGAGTTTTTTTTTGTTTGGGGGGGGGGGATGTTCCTCAAGATACCAGATCTTTTGGGGGAAAAGATCGGGTTATGTGAGATTCTTACTCACTAAAACCCCCTCGGTGGCTTCACTACGCGCAT
>DWKL01000457.1:0-18868 GCA_018249415.1 Phareas burnsi | reverse complement strand
GCTGGTCCGCTGGAGGGAGGTACTGGAAAGGAAATTTAAACGTTTTTATTGTATGTTACATATATACAATACTTTTTATGAACGTGGACGTAAATGTCCCAGTGGTGGACATGGCTCTCCTCTCACTATGCGAAGGGTTAGGCCATAGTTCACGCTGGCCAAGTGCAAATTGGTAGACTTCACACACCTTCGAGATCTTTACAAAGTTCTTTCAGGTATGCAGGTTTCCTCACGATGTTTACCTTCACCGTTAAAGCAAGATATAATTATGTTTTAAAACGCACATACGATCGAAAAATCAGTGGTGCGTGCGGGTTTCGAACACTGAACACCCAGCGTAAGAGGCCGGAATCTTAACCACTAGATTATTACTGCTAGAATTTATAACAATTTAAGCGAAAAATGAAATTTTAAGCGCCATTTTCTCGAAATTGTGTTTTTTGACTTACTACCTTATTTCTATTACGACGGCAGCATGGGAATCTCCCCCTTAAAACACTCTTTGCTGTTAAATGGACGTAGCGAGTCGGTTGGTAACTTACATTATGCCAACCGAACCCCCACGACTAAAGAACTTCCCCATCCCTCCATCCCACCCACCCCTCACCTGTATGAGCAAGTCGAGCACATTAGCGGTGAGCACGGTCGTATCACAGCGCAAGACGCAGGACCTGATGTGCTCGTACGAGAGGTGCTTGAGCGACCCTCCGAGGAGGATGGAGAGGTTCTGCGCCGCCTTGCTGTCGAGCACCTTCAGGTCCTTCACCTTCTTCAGCGTGTGGACCCTGGAGATACAAGAATCAATATAAATAAATCGTTCTGGAATCACATTATTTTGAAATGTGAAGTTGGTTTGACAGCTTCACCGAGCATGGTGGCGAGCCTGGAAGAGCTTAGCCGGGACTGAAGACTATGATCGTGACGAGGAGAATGATTTAGACCATGACCAGAGCCACAACCCGAAGGCGGCGAAGGAAGACGTGACCTTTTCTGACGGGATTGTGACTGAAGATTTCGTACCGTACCGTTCATAAGGGAATCCGATAGGTAGTAGAACTATAGTTCGACAGGGAGGTACCACCGCCGCCTTCTGAATCCGCCGTGATCTTGTGTATTGGTTGGAGAAGCGCGGTTGTCGAATACACTTAGAGCGAGATGATCATCTCGGTCCTCAGGAGTAGTGACGCATCTACGTACGAGATGCGTCACTACTCCTTCCAGATAGGACTTCAATCACATCCACACCTTTATCTAACCTCAAATAGTGAGGTTAGATGTGGGTGTCCATGTGCTGCAGTGATTACTTAATATCAGGCGGCCCGCAAGCTCGGTTGCTGTTTTCACATAAACAAAAAATCACTTGTCGACTGCATCCTCATTTTTCTTCGCCACCGGTTTGCTGGAGAACTTCTGCGCCAGACCTGTGAGAATGTCCGGCGACGCTAGCTTGTCTTCTTGCACCTGGAGAAAAAAAAGAAAAACAAATTATAATCTATCAGCTGGTGCCCGCGACTTCGACTTGAAAACTTTCAATATATCAAATAAATAATAAATAGCCTATCTAATTCAATTTTTTTTTTCAAATCCTACCAGTGGTTTCAGAATTTAGCGCGTACAAACAAAAAAATCAAACCCTTCTGCTTTATTGTATTAGTATAGATCATAAACATAAACTACTGCAGTGATAGCCCAGTGCTTAAGAAGAGTGAAGGAAAACATTGAGAGAAAACTTACACATCTGATGAAGTCTATGAATCCGTACTTGACCAGCATGGTGAACTATGGCCTTACCCTTCTCATTCCGAGACCCGTGCCCAGCAGTGAGACAGTAATGAATTGATGATGACAATTTTTTTCAAAATTATCCTATTTTTTGGCTATATCTCGAAAGGTGGTTTTGGTATGTAAGGGTATTATAGCTTAAGGATGGCAGCGAGCTCCACCACATCCAAAATATTATATTTACTGTCATAGCCTCGTTACTCCTTTTATATATTGCAGTATCATGACAATCACCTTGATATGGCAACAAAATTCCTTACCTTAATCCAAAACGCTTTTTCTGACATTTTCTGTGGCACGATCGTCTTCCAATTGGCTCGCTTTAATGGACCCTCCACCTCCCACTTCTTCTTTGGCTTGAGACCATAAGGCAGCACGTCTGGTTGGGTCTGAAACGTTGGAAAGAAGGTTTTTTATTTATTTAATTAAACCTAGCGATAAGGTAGTCGAGCCACTTAACTTGTGGTCTTCGCCGCCCGCATGAACATTTGTGACAATCGGGGTGATGATATTGGTGGATAATATGTTCTACTTACCATCCTAGGTGCCATGGGACCTCCAAAAGGCGGAGGAGGCCGTGGCGCTCCCATCATGGGGGGCGGTGGGGGCGCTCCCCCCATGCCGGGGAGGGGCGGGGGAGGAGGCGCGCCCCCCCTTCCAGGGAATGGAGGCGGCGGTGGGGGAGGTGGACCGCCACCTGCTGGAGACAAGGACATACTTTTACACATTTCTATAAACTCATGTAGCACAGCAGCAACGGGAATGACAGAGAGTTCCGGTTATGATTCCTGACTAGATAGACATCTAAATAGTGAATTTAGCTTTCTGTTCTGGGTCTGAGTGTTTGTGTCATTATTCTACGTATTTACATGTCCACGATACAAGGAATCCCAGTGGGGGGCTATGAGTGTAAAAAGAGATTTTTTTTAACACAAGTTTAAATAATTTAATTATTAAGTTTTTTTTAATACGATATTTAACCTGTGATGTGTTTAGCTGCGTGTTTCGTAAATGAATTATGAAGTAATTACCTCCAGGCATTGGCGGGGGAGGCGGCGGGGGCGGGCCGGCTCCTAGAAGGTACGTACAATCATATATACTAAAATACTTGCAAATACTTGATTATATTATACATAACAAATACTTATGTAAGGCATTCATAGGCAATTTTTTTTTGTTTTAAATATAGCAAATGAGCGTGTGTGCCACCTGATGTTAAGTGGTCACTGCAACCCATGGGCATCCACATGTAACCTCAAACAGGACAGAAATCCTATCTGAGGTCGTACGTAGATGCGTCACTACTCCTGAGGACTGACGGTCGCCTCACTGTAGATGTACACGACAACTGGATCTTTCCAACCGAAACCAAACAATTACTTCACGACAGATTGCAAGGGTTTCGGTAGTACCTCCCCGGATGAACCAACTATATATTTCTACCACCTATAAATTTGACCTGACCTGACCTAACCGGGCCACTACAAATCGTGATATCATTATCATCAACCCATTAATGTCTCACTGCTGGCAACGGATCTCCTTTCAATGAGAAGGAGGTCAGGCGGTAGTCCACCACAGGCCATAGTGCATGACGCAGACAATTAATTTCTGATACGCACATAACTTCGAAAAATCAGAATGCGTGCGAGATTCGAACCCCGGACACCCAGCGTGATAGACCTGAATCTCAACCACTAGACTGTCACTGCTTTACGATCATTATAACGCGTGGTATAGCTTGAGGCATATACAGAAATATGATTTAAAGTATATACTTTAAATATAGCTGTAAGTATATACTTTGAAAATCTAATTATATATATAATCTTTGAAATTTACCTCCAGGCATTGGCGGCGGCGGCGGGGGTGGGGGACCGCCAGGACTCCCGATGACCTGAAATTAATATATAATTAATAAATATCTTCATAAAGACATTTCAATGTCTCCATGTTCATCTTTAAGCATGATGGCGGATACCTAGTTTAATTACAAAACATCATACAATAGAATACAAATATGCTTCTGTGCAGCAATGATAAAAAAATACATTAATCGTCAAAATTTACAGGACGATATAACAAAAGGCCTTATCGCCTATTATTTATTATGCTTGTTAGCGAGCTCTAAAGGATAAATAGGACTGAAGTGCTATCTAAGATGGGTTACAACTCCAGCTAACTAAGGTGGTCGCCTCGCTGTAAGTTTGCCGACAGCTGCCCCTGTCTGATACACGAAACACAAGTATTGTTTGACGGCGGATTGTAAAGGTGGCGGTGTTATCTCCCCGGACGAACTATTATAGTTCTACCACCGTGTCTGTTGGAGATTAGATGTGGATGTCCAAGGTCTGCAGTAACCATTAGAATGATTGGTCTGCACGCTTGCTTCTTACTCTTCAAACAAAAAAAGAGTAAAAAATAAAAAAACAGACCATATTACCTTGGCAATAGCGGCGATATTCCCCTGCGTGACGCCACCTGGCCCGGTAGGCGTGGCCGCCTGTTTCAGCCGGTCCTCCAGATGCGCCGCACGCGCCTCTGCCTCCTGCCGCGCCGCGATGGCCGCTTCCAGCTTCGTCTTCAGTTCTTCGACCTTCCGCTCCTCTTCTGCTCTGGACTTCTCTGGAAGTAAATTCGGAGCTCAAACATGACCTTGTTACATGGACGTTTGCTCTTCTCACATAAAAAAAGCGTATTTGACAAACTCACACAATTTTATTTGTGTAACGGATACTCACGATATGCGGTTTTTTTTATTACCGATATTTCGAGCCCATCGGTTTATGTAAACTGCAAGCAGTACATAGTTCGGTGCATAAAGATATCTAGAAAACGTAGAGTAGACAGACGAATCTTCCACTAGTGGCTGTCAATAGTTGTCAATAGTTTCTCCCCGCTACTTCAGTTTCGCTGCGACCATGATCCATGCTACTGGGTTGAAATATCGGCAATTTAAAAACCGCATATGTTAAGTATCCGTTACAGAATTAAAATGTATAATTTCCGCGACAATAATATTATTAAACCCTCAAACTCACACAAGTTTTATCTCGCGTAAAATGTAATTTTTAAGTGAAACTATAGCCATGTCATCCGACTTTTTACGAATACTTTGCAACATTACAGGAAGAAATAAATGTAAAAACAACATTTAGGCATATCATCATCATCAACCCATTAATGCCTTGCCGCTGGGCACGGGTCTTTTAGAGTGAGACGGATTGGGGCAAAGACCATCGCACTGGCTAAATGCGGGTTGGTAGACTTCACACACTTTCGAGAAGATCTCTCAGAGGTGAGGTTTCCTCACAACGTTTTAACCACTAAGTTAAGTATTAAAATAAAAATTATTATAAAGTCAGTAAAAACACCTTCGAAAATAATGAATTGTTTTAGACAAAATTTGAAAATCATAAAAATGTTTATTATGAGTAGACATAAAAATACACACATACATCCATGTTGAGGACTTTTATAACTTTTTAAGAAAAACTAACCATAGATTCCACTATAGTTTATTTTCGTTTAACTATTGACCCAGCGCACGCCATTTACGCCACTATTATTATTTAATAATTCGACGACCCGCGTGGCGCAGCGATTTCCACACCGGTCTGATGCGTAGAGGAGTCCGGGTTCGATTCCAGACAGGCAAACATTTTAATGATGAATTTAGATTTCTGTTCGGGATGTGGTTGCTTGTGTACTTGTCTTTGTATTATTCTTTTAAGTTAGGGAAATAGCAAAAAAGTTAAATGGTCCCTGCTACCCATGGAAACCCACATCTAATCTCAAACAAAACTGCGTCACTACTCCTGAGGATTAAGACGGTCGCCTCTCTTTCAGTGTACCCGGGAACCGCCCCTCTCCAACCGAAACACAAAAACTACTTCACGGCGGTTTATGAGGACGGTGGTGACACTTCCCTATACGAACTATAGTTCTATCACCCATCAATTGTATGTGTCCATGGCACCCACGGCACAGGGTCACTCCTACTATAGCGCTATGAATGTAGAAAGCATTTGTTTTATTTATAACAATATTATATTTAATGCTACTGACAAATGAAAAAACAAATCATACCTATAAGCCCATCTATCAAGGGTTGCACGTCTATGTTGAAACGCTGCGTTGCCCGGAAGTCAGGATCGTATCCGTTTTTGTGCAACACAATTTGGGTCACGCATTCTTCTATCAGCTTGTAGTACGCCGGCCTGCAAGGGATAGGGGCTATTTTAACACATTAATTGCGGCGCTTAACGTTACAGGCGTGTTCCAGGACGGCGGCACCCACCGTATGCGTGCGAGCCGCATTTGTGGCGCGGACAGTGTGTTTGCCGCAGTCGATGTGTTAAAGGGGAACTTCATAGGAAGATGACAAAATTCTAAACAGCTGAGATAAGAGCTTCAAAATTTTAATATGTAATATAGTTCGACGTCGTAATACGTAATATAAAAAACTTTCACGTTTCGATTCTGAAGGCACCACCGCGACTCTTATTTTCCACCTTACAACAGCTGTGTTAAACGCTGCTCTGTTCTAGTCTGGTGGTAAGCAATAACATGAACACGTTCCAATTCCATCTCTAGGGTGGTAGGAACGCATCTGCGGCCGACCCTAGGAAGTACTTCAATACTATTTGGAGGCAGCTGCAAATGTCCAAAGCTTGCAGTGACCACTTAACGTCAGGTGGCCTGTACCCTCGTTTGCTAATCAACACCCACTAACCTTATCAGCTCGTCATCCCGAATGAACAGCAGATGCTGGAGGATGGATAGCAGGTAGGGCTCCGCTGGTGTGTCCATCACCAGGTTCTTCACCAGCTCGAAGCACTCGTTCGCGTCGTTGAAGTCAACCCTGAAACATAATCACAAACGTGACGGACATCTTAAGAAACGGAAGTCAAATTGATTAAATGCGACATAGCGGTTCAAGAGAGAAGGGATTAGCGAAGACTTTGTGACGTCATATCAAATTAGAAATATCATTCATAAATAGAGCGAAACATACGTCTCGCAAAGCGCTTTTTACAGTGTTCGACCAGGGAGATACCACCGCCCTATTATTGATATAATAATCTATACTAAATAATAAAGTTGAAGAGTTTGTGTGATTGTTTGTTTGTTTGTTTGTCTGTTTGAACGCGCTAATCTCAGGAACTACCAGTCGGATTTGATAAAATATTTTGAATTAGATAGGCCACTTACAGAGAAATGTTTTCGGCTATGTAACATTACACTACGATTCTTATAGACGGAGGAATTAGCGTGCAAAATTTAGGCAAAAAAGTATGCGAAATGAGAGCGAACACCCGGATACGAGCGGGCGATGTGCCCAATGATTTTTCAGTCGTTGGCGACCACTAGTTATTGATATTGTAAAACTAAACAAGTAAAGATTTTTATTAAAATGTATAAGCAGGAATTTAGATAAATCAACAAGATGAAATATTTGACTTGAATCACTTTTCTGTCATGAGTCCCGATGAAATTTGACTCGTTTAATTCAGACAAAATTTTAATAACAGGCTCACCTGACGTCGTCGAATCTAGCCAGAAACTCCTCTTGGTCGGCCGCCGCGTGTGTGTCGAACACATTCATCTGGATCGACCTGCCGCCCTCCTCCGCACCCGCTCGTAGCTCATCTGTACGGAAAATGGTTTTAATGAAGAGAGATGGAAATTTTAGCCTCCGATGGCGCCACTAGTATATATGCGCAGTACATGAGCTGAACGACTTTAAGAATGAAACTTATCGCTAAAAATATTGTTCCGCTCATCATAGGAATCGCAGAACAGTATAACACGATAGAAGTGCGGAGGCATGGTTTACGAGCCCGATTCAATTCAGGATGTTATGCTAGTTTTGGCATACCATACTAATCAATGAAATGAAACTAAATTCAACCTCATTTCAAAGGTAATTCAAGTTGAGTACTGTATTTTCGAGAATCGGTAGGCAAATATCAGGCTACCTCAATTAATATTGACGTCATACTACGTTTCTGATAGGTGGGAGAATAGGTCGTCCGGGGAAGAACCACCGCCTCCCTTATAATCCGTCGTGAAGTAGGCTTCGTGTTTCGGTTGGGGAAGTGCGGCTGTCGGGTACACTTACAACCAGACGAACGTTCCAGTCTTCAGAGGTAGTGACGCATCAATGTATAGCCTCAGATAGGGCTTCAGTTATGTTTGACATTGTACATACGCGTCCGTAGGATACACCGAAATCTTAACTATGTTAAGCGAACCGACCGCACCTTTGCTACTCTTAAAAAAAAACATCAACGTAAACTGGACCTTACCGATCAGATCATAGAGTCCGGTTCGCATGAACTCGCTACGCAAGTGTAACCTGAACTCCAGCTCCTCCGGCTCCGTTATGATTGCATTCATCAGTTGCATACAACCGTTCTAGAAAAACGTAAGATACAGTTAAATACACCTAACAGACAAATGTTACTATAGAATAACCGCATATATCAATTATAGATAAAGCAAAGCACGGCTGTCTGATTTACTAATAATCATTAAAATTATATTAATATTTCATATTAATCACAAGAATAATTAATGAATCCATACTAATATTATAAATGCGAAAGTAACTCTGTCAGTCTGCCTGTTCCGTTTTCACACTTAAACCGCTGAACCGATTTTGACGAAATTTAATGTGGAGTTCATTTGAGATCCTGGGAAGGGCATGGAATAGATTTAATACCGGAAATCATCACTGAAGGGGGTAAAAAGAGAAGACAAGCATTTGGATATTTTACCTTTTCATGTCAAAATCACTGATCACTTTTCTTAATGATTTAAATAAGTATGGGGAGTGATGAGAGCTCAAAGAAAAAAAATCTACTCGAAGCACTAGTTCTACGAAGTCGCGGGCAAAAGCTACTAATAAATAATAAATGAATGTAATTTCATAAAAAAAATTAAGGATATAATTATATATGATTAAATATTTTTTAGACCAACTAAGTAAACATCCTGTAATTGTTTGTTCATACCCTGAGACTCTCCGGTGCCTTCGGCTCCAAACCCTCGATGATGGGCAGCAACCGGGGTCTCCGGGCCGACTCTCCGGCCATCGTGATCGCCTCCAGGACTTTCTCGTGCCCGTTCGGGATCAGACATATTGCAGCTAGCACCTGGAAAGACGATATTGAAATGATCAATTTCTAACTAGATTGCCATTAGAATGAACCGTTTGAAAAAAACTCATTTCTGACGCCCATACATTTTATATGGGAAAATCATCTTCTCTCACTAACGGCTCTCACCTGCGTTCCACTGCACGTATCGCGATAACGAAACATACATTCAACATATCTGCATTGTAATACGAAAATAGCGATATATGTATCCTGGCTATACGTGGAGGGAACACTCTAACAATCATACGTCACGGCGACCCACTGCGTATTAATATATAGATATGTGTCTTTCACTTTGCTATATCCATTAGTATATTATATTTTTGTAAGCATTATGACCCCTTTTATACTTTCGTTATAGGTGAAATAATACCTTATGTATTTGATATTGTAATGTATATGTAGTACAGAGTCTTATAATATTTTGTATTATAACCATATTACGATGTACAAGTCTCATATTGCCTTGTATTGTCACATACTCATTTGTATAGGACCTCAAAGACATCGCGCGTGCAGTACGGTATACTCTCACGTAGTCTTGTATTGTAATCCTATTGTAATGGAAAAGTAGTGTATAGTCTCATATTGTCTAGTATTGTCACATTTTACTTGTATAGTACCTCAGCGATCTCAAACGCACAATGTGGTATAATGTAATTATAGTCTTATATTATAGTTATAGTAGAATCCATAATCATTATAAAATTTCATATTGTATTGTCACATATTTAATTGGATAGTACCTTAGTGGCCTCGAGCGCGCCGTGTGGTGTACTCTCACATATTCTTGTGTCGTAACCATATTGTAATTGATATGTAATGTAACCATGTTGTATGTGTACAGTCTCATAATGTATTGTATTGCCACATATTGACTTGTATAGTACCTTAGCGGCCTCGAGCGCGCAGTGCGGCTTCCTCGCGTCGAGACTCCTCGCGAGCACGGGCAACGCCTCGCGACATTCGAACACCGCGCGGATGCCGACAGTGTTGTTCAGTATCGCCGACAGACAGCGGATGCATTCGTATTGGACGCGGTCGTAGCGGGAGTCGCTAGAAGAGGGTGAATTGTTTGTTTGAATAGCTTGCGAATTATTACATATCAATATAATTCACTTCTAATACGCACATATCTTTGAAAAATATGAGGTGCGTGTGAAATTCGAATCCCGGATCCCCAGTGTGAGCAGACGTCGTACGTAGATGTAACTTACTTTTTTTAAGTACAACAGAATATATGCAAATTCAAAATTTAAACTGAAAGCAGATTGAAGGGCACATAACCCCGCGGCTTATGCAGATCGTAACCAATCTACACAGTTAAGCAACGTCCGTCGCGGTCAGGGTCTGAATGGGTGACCGCTAGTGGCTAAATTTCATGCACGCATCCGTGCTTCTCTACCTATTAAAGCAACATACTAATGTATATTCCAGGCTTCCCTAGTTTTGAAGACACCCGTGTCCAATAATGTGATATTTGATGAATTGTATTCAAGGTAGAAACAGTTGTGGCAGTAGTATTGAGGCAAATGAGGTGGTGGGCAAAGGGAAGGAGGTGTCCTTGCTCACTAAACTTTAAAATCTGTTTTGAAAACTCAGTCATACACTGAACACATTACCCTGGATGAGTAAAAACTAATTATTAAATATCTTACCGATAAAATCCACTTCCACTGTTAGCATGAAAAAGGTCAGAAATATTACATTTGGCATTAAATTTGAATCTACCCACTTGTTGTGTTGTGGCGCCCTCAACTTATTTTTCTATTTCTCAGTGTAAGTTACGCTGAGGGCTACCCCTCAGCAGACTCTCAATACTCTTGGTGCCGAACGCCTCAATCCAACGTTGCAGGTTCTTAGTTGAACCCTAAGTTCCAGAGGCTTTTGTGTTATTTATTTAGTGTAACAAAAATTAAGAGGAGTCAGCAGACTCTTGATCCCCTTTATACCGAACTCCTCGATCCAAGATAGCAAGTTTTTGATTCAACCTTATGTTCTAATAGCTTTTGCATTACTCACTTAGTGTAACAAACGTTGAGGGTAGTCAGTAGACTCTCGATGCCCTTGGAGCCAAACTCCTCGATCCAGGACAGTGGATTGTTGGTCAGCGCGATCCTCAGGTTCTCGAGGCAGCCGTGTAGCTTGCCCACGGAGAGCTCGGGTTGATTCAGGTAGGACACATAGTCGGACGGTTTTTCGAATTTTGAGCGACCTTCCTGTGGGAACATGACTCTTATTGTAATTTATCATATCATCATATGATAGGTAAATGGACTATAGTTCATCCGGGGGGGGGGGTACCACTGCCGCTCTCACAATCCGCCGTGAAGAAACTCTTGAGTAGAAAGGTGTGGTTGTCGGTAACGCATACAGCGAGACCGTCTTAAACGTCAAGAGTAGTGACGCATCTACGTACGACCTCGGATAGGACATCAATGCTATTTGATTTTAGATGTCTGTGTCTATGGGCTGCAGTTACGCTCTAACATCAGACGGCATGAGGCTCGTTTACTACTCTTTTGACATAAAAACACAGAAAGGTAAATTAAAAGTACAATTATGTGAATTTCAACTGATACCCATTGGCGGAAAGACCCCCTTAATCCTGATACCTCTGTTGGGGTCCCATTGACTAATTTAGTTATCTTAAAAACGTTTACCAAACAGGACATACTTGAGCGTTAACAAACTTGTAAGCCACAAGCATTTTCTTCTTTTGATCTCTGGAATATTTCCTGAGCGGTTCCTTTTTCTTTTCCCCGATGTTCATGTCGGTCTGAAAACAGAGATGTAAATGTTATTGCAATTTAAAAAAAATTAATCAATTAATTTTGTACGTTATTGATTCCGACGATTTCTTGCGACCACAAATGCTCACAAGTATTCCCTCAAAAGTTCTTCCGTAAGCTGGCCTAACCAAAATCATATGCTTTTCAAACACACTCAAGCATTTTCTAAAATCACATTTACTTTCACTTAACATCAATCATAATTTTTCCAGACACATCCACGAACACTCACGAACATTCCAAATTATCTTGCCTCTTGCCTAATTCAACGTTCCAGAACAATCCATCAAAACTCATGTCCAACTCAAATCGCCTCATTTCTAATTATACACAACCTAGCTCAATTTTCCAGAGCATTCCATGAATATTTACGAGCATCTCATCAAACTGCTCATCTTCTAATTAAACTTAATCTAACTGAACTTTCCGAAAAATGTCGTCAATACTAACGACCATCTCCTCGAACTGCTTTCATCACTTTCCAATTAAACCTAATCTAACCCAACTTTCCAGAACATTCCATCGACACTCACAAGCATCTCCTCAAACCGCATCTCCAGCTGAGCGTCGTCCAACGCGTCGATCTTGCTGGTGTACTCCGCGGCGGCTGATGGCTCCTCGTCCTCGGCGCGAGGCTCCGCGCCGCGAGGCACGGTGTCGTAGCCGCGCTCGATGCCTGCGCCCGCCTTCTTCGGCCGCCCGAACCATGTGTCCAGCTGAAACGAATTATAGTTTAGTTATTCATTGATGTTTGGCTTTTTTAGTAGTAGAACCCTTTGGGAGTCGAAAGGCACCGCCGTCACTTTTATAACAACAGTTAAACTCTGCTGAAGGGCGTGATAAAAGAAACACGTATACGAGATGTTTCAGCTTAATCCTTTGTAACAATGCATCTGTGACCGACTTCAGACAGGATTTCAATCCTATTTCAGTCATGTAGACTGCCAGCTCGTTAGCTGCTTCTACGCCATAGAAAATGGTTCTCGGGAAATGATTAAGTGTTTTTACAAATGAACCATGCATTAGCCGACACGCGAGGTCGTGAAATCCGCGTATCGGCATTTGCTATTCTTCTCACATAAAAAAATCCTTGTATGATTTGCAGTTTGAGGCTCGTATACATTTCACGGTAGCAGTGATAGTGGTTATAATTCCAGCTTCTAACACTGGCAGTCCGGGGTTCGATTCTCGTAAGCATTTCTGATTTTTCAAAGTTACGGGCGTGTTAGAAATTAATTGCCACTTTCTGAACGGTGAAGGAAAATATCGTGAGGAAACCTGTATAACTGAGAGTTCTCTGTAAATTTCTAGAAAATGTTTAACAACTTTTTTCATAACTCCCATAATTTTAATATTTAATTAGTTATTTTAGTTTAATTATACATATTATTCTATTCTTGTATGTCGTATTTACATCAAGAAGGGCGTTTGGTTAGAGCATATTTTTTGTTATTTAATTGTTGTACTGTGTTTACTGTAAAGTCCAGTTTAGTTGATCCAAATGAATAAATAAACAAATAAATAAAAAACAAGGAAATAAACAAATAAAAAATAAAACAAACAAATAAATAAACAAAGGCTTTTATCGCCCGATGTACACCGAACATTTGAAATTCGATTACCTAACGGTATTCCTAACATTTAATTCGGTACCTATATGAAAAACGTGACGCAAGTGCATTGTTTGCCCCATTTAAGGGCGAATTGAATCGACAATTGATTAACCACCATTGCAATCGACGTGTATGGAGGACAGTGATATTTTTCATCCGATTGAGTAAGGGTTTAGTCTCACACACTGCCGTCCTTAAGCTAGAATAACGGCGTACCAAAACCACTTTTCGAGTTATGGCCAAAAAAAGTTAATGTTTAAAAAAATAGTGCAACTTAATAATTAGACGTCATATGCAAGAGTTCAAGATATCGAAAATAAATCTAATAGAGCACTTTCATAGTAAAACTCTTAGTTCGTATTTTACTGATTACGAAAATCTCAAAATGGTTAGGTGCTTTTGAAAGGTTGGTCGGTTACAGGTAACTTAACGTCAAATGAACTGAATACACATTTGCAGACTTCCTTTACATAAAAAAAAACTATAAGATCTATTACATACGGTTAGGTTAGATACGCATGTCCCCAATGAGTGCATTGGCAATGGCGACCAATAGATTGTAGATTCTATTAACCCTTATAAGGGTACAGGCAATTTAATTCAAACCAACGATGTGGGTGACGTCATCGCTTTGATATCGCATATGCGTTGCACTCACACTAACACAACGGACGTGTACGCTGAAGAGTAACCAAATAGACTCTTCATATATAAAAAATGAGACTTTGATAATATTGACTGTCACCTTCTTTATGTCACACTGCTGGACACGAGTCCCTCCACCACGCTGTTCCAATGCGGATTGGAGAAACGGGTTAGCGTTAAACCCGTGTCAGATGTTTTCAAACTGCCCCAGGGCCTCCGAGAGGTTTAACGACTGCTCCATCCATCCAATGATAACAATCGGGACAGACAACTCGACGTACCCTCCGAAGCACGAAAGCGCGCATAAGTTTGACAACTGGCTGTCATCTATCCAACTCTCGACCGCGCCCGACGTTGCTTAACTTTGTAGATTTGTTTTTGATGTAGATAATTTCAGAAGGCGGTAGAACTATACTTCGTCCGAGAAAGTATCACCTCCGCCCTAACAATCCGCCGTGAAGCAATTCTTGTTTCGGTTGGAGAGATGTCGGGTAAGCTTACAGTGAGCCCTAACTCTTAGTCTTCAGGAGAAGTGACGCGTATACGTACGACCTTCAATAGGATTTCAGTCCTATTTGAAGTTAGACGTGGATGTGGCAGTGACCACTTACCATCACGTCTGCGTTGCCTGCACGCTCGTTCGGTCTCTTTTTACATTAAAAACAACATAATGTTGTGTATTAGGAGTCTATAAAATTACTTCCTCAACACTAATTATTAGATCATCGAGATTTAAAACTTACCGAGAAAGGCGATTTCTCGCGAACATAATCGCCGACAACCTTTATCGTGTCCATTTTTGGTATATCAGCTTTAACAATTTATAACACTCATGTCATTGTTACTACACCGTCATTATCATTATCATCATGTCATTGTCATTACGTTATTGATTTATTAAAAGATTTGAAAAAAGTCACGTCAAATTATAATAAAAAAAACTATAAATAACACTTTCTACGCTCCTAGCCCCAGGCTAAGATAGTGTCGTGGATGTTGTAGACACATACAAAAACGAGTACATAACCAACCAAACATTTATTATCAAAAATTATATATAATAGCCAATGTGTCGAAAAAAATACACATTTAAATTTATAGCAATGAAATAACCATTAATTAATAAAAAGTAGGTAATATTAGTATATTGATATACTCAATATTTGGAAAAAAATACACGGCTTTTTATAATAAACTAATAACCATGAATTAATAAAAAAGGAGCTAATAATTAAAAAAGCCTAGTGATTAAAAAATTATAGCTTTTTTACAAAAAAAAACAACCATAACTTGGTAAATAGTTATTAATATTTAAAAAAGTATTAATTACTCAATGATACGAATATATTTCAATAAAAAAAAGTTATATTAGAAAAATCTGTATAAAACGCTTTGTACTTATATTATTATATTACTTTGAAAAAAACTTTATAGGAATTCATTAAAAAATACACATTGTACTCGCCTTTCACAATAAAAAAAACATAATTTTAAAAAGTTTTAGCCGTTGTGTACTTTAATGCAGTGACACTGGGAAAATAAAAAATCTTAACAGTCTATCAACGATTCTAAAAACAATGAAACCTTCGTAGGATGCACGCGACGTCAACCTACAACCGATATCAACACCCGCAAATTTTCAGTAGTTCGTGTTGAAAAAAAAATCGCAAAACAAAATATAACGAGACTGGACACAACGAGATCCGCGAGAATTGTGACCGTTTGTCGGTGCTTATGAGAGAATAGCTTAAAATAATATAAGCCATAATGTACTCAACTTGTGTCGTAAAGTCTATTTTAGAACCGCACGAGTTTTCATTACTACACAATAATATAGGTATTTATAGATTCATCATCAGGCTTTTGACTGTCCGCGTGACGCAGCGGTCAACATAGTCTGACACGCAGAGGTTCTGGGTTCGAATCCGGACCGGGCTGACAAATAAATGACGTATTTAGAATTCTGTTCTAGGTGTGGATGTTTGTGTACTAGTCTTCAGGAGTAATGGCGCATCTACGCACGACTTCAGATAAGGCATCAGTCCTGTTTGAAGTTAATTGTGGGTATCCATGGGCTGCAGTGACCACTTAACATCAGGTGGCCTGCAAGCTCGTTTGCTACTTCTCTCACATAAGAAACAAATCACACACCATTTTGAATTTGGCGACTGCAGAAATAAGATTTGTTTTTCAGTGTCTGTAAATACTGCAATATTGCTATGAAATACAAATTTGTTACAACGTCCATCCCAGCTACGGAACCCTTCACTGCCCTCGGTCCGACACGCACTTGGCTGGTCTTTAACCACTTGCTACGAAAATAAACGTACTTTTACATCGGACTCAAGAAGTATATTTATGTTGAAAATTGTATCAGGTGCAAAAATAAACTAACTTGTCAATTTTCCAATCCCAATGTTCTCAAAGAAAATGAAGTCATCTTTATAATCTGAAATTGGCACGAAATTCAATCTTACTGCCTTCATATAAGAACTTTTCACGGAAACAATTCAACGAACGGAGGGTAGTGGGGACGGGAGGACATTCTCGACAACACACTGTATACTGCGTGTAACTTGTATAAATAAGGAATGAAATCCAAAATAGTAATACGTCTGTTTAGTTCGCACTTGTTCTCTATGTGTGAATGAGATAACATAATAAACATTTTCTACATTCATATCCCATGTGCCCTGCCTTGTGCGTTTCATGGACAAATACAAAAGTACACAAACACCCAGATCCCGAACAGAAATCTAAATTCATTATTTTGATGTCTGCCTTAGCAGAAACGAACCCGGAACCCTGTGTGTCAGACCGCTATGGCAACCTCTCCGCCACGCGAGTGATCTTAAAACTCGTCATAAAGTTAAATTTCATCATAAAAATACAAAAGCGGCCATTTCAATTTACATTATTATTGCATGCACCAGTTTACACTGGTACAATACTCAGAAAGGTCATAAAGTTTGACGCTGACTACCCACAAGGAAACTTTAAGTAAGCCTTCCCGTTGGAACAGAAAAATCTATATAGTAAAGTACTTTCGTGTATTTATTATAGGAATGAGACTTAAATCCCATATGTAAGGGTTCCATAGTAAGAAAAAAAAATCGTTTAACTGAAACCTTAGATATCGCTTGACCTTCCCCATGATGACCGACCTCATCTGGAGTCCCGTACATAAAGAAGGCTTTTTAACGTGGTCATTCCGACTACCCAAAAGTTTACGCTCATCACTGAAAGGATTTACGTGTGAATTTTACTCCTCGATAGTTTTTTCCTTACGAACTTTTGTCCATTATAACTTGATTATATTTTGTATCATTTCCATACTTGGAAATGTACACAATTAGTCGAATTTTAAACAGAGGATCCTAGTACAATTCAAAAGCTAGAGGAAGCCAGATGGTATTTAGCAAATAACAACTTTATTTCTTGCACACAAGACTTATAATATGTTGTGTTAAAACATTATCATAATCCACAGAATATGTATCACACACACATCCCACAAAAAAACGAAGAAAATTAAAATTTTAAATCATTAAAATAAAGTATAAATTACACAAACCATACCGATCTGGCCATGTGTGACTACAAAAATATTCAGATATGTCAACGGAATATACGTTTAGTTTATTTTACATCTTGTGCTGATAGGAATAAAGTTTAAATCAGGTAGATGCGATCAGTGTTTACATTAGGCTATATTTATAGGTGACGCGAGAATTGCTCGCAAGGTCGTTGACATTGACCTAAATGTGGTGTTTTTGTGATAACAGTCCCATCCCATCCGTCAGAAAAGTAATAGAATCTTTTGTGGTTCGTCTTTGGAGGCACCGCCACCATGCCCATTCATCATCATCAACTTTGCAGGGAACGGGTCTCATTTCAGAATGAGAAGGGTTAGACTGTAGTCCACCACGCTAGTTAAATGCGGATCGGTAGGTTTCACATATGTACCTTCGAAAACTTTACAGAGAACTCCCGGATGTGCGGGTATCGTTATAATGTTTTCCTTCATCGTTAAAGGAAGTGATAATTAATTTCTTTTCGGATTCGAACTCCGGACAACCAATATGAGAGACCGGGAGGTTAACCACTAGGATCACTACTTTTATGCATGGTTACATGACTTAGTAGGCAATGACTTAGGCTACGTTTAGCCATGAAGATTGTGCGTGCATCCAAACACCCAGAGACACAAGTCTGAAATAAATCAAAATTCAAACTAACAGCACCAAAAGAAAAACGAATCCTCAAATAATACAAAATTAAAGCTAAACTAATCTCAAACAAATCAAAATTCTAACTACCAGCACCAAAAGCGAAACCAGTCCTCAAATAAATCAAAATTCGAGCCACCTTGAACAAAACAATCATATTGCAAAGCTAATTCACAGATAGAGCTCCAATATTCAAATCGAGAATTCATAATTATTATTCGCCTGGAAAGCGTCCAAGTGAAGTGACTGGTATTTTATTGGATGTGAAAGAAATTTATTCACTAACGTACGTAATTTTAAATCAATCATAATGACCGAACACTTGTGTCTACAAGCCGCAAACAATCACCAATTAATCATCATTATGAACGTCTGTATCACTCGCTTTAACGGTGACGGAAATCATCTTGACGATACCCACACATGTCTACCAAACCACCCGCTCTTGGCCAGCGTGGTGGATTATCGCGTAACTCTTCTTATTCTGAGAGAAGACCCGTGCCCTGCAGTAGGACATTAATGGATGACGATGATGATGATGATGATGATGATAGTGGTGATGATGATATTATATCCTCATTGGTTTCGGAAAGATGAATACCCTCACCAGATTTACTTTTTCTAACGACTTAGGAAAGTAC